>PVKH010020849.1:0-14487 GCA_004027955.1 Chaetophractus vellerosus | reverse complement strand
TTTATAAGTATAAAATGTACTTTAAATTTAATCTTCTTGAGAATAGCAAGCATGCATTTCTTTCAATGTTGTCTGTACACTGTGTCCACCTCGTGAGCTCGCGAGGAAGGTTGGAGGAAAAGACTTGAGGTGGAAAGGGAAGTTTGCTCATTCCGGCACAACCTCAGTCTCTCCAGATGTACAGTCACCACCGTTCTTTATTTGTGGGGTTATTCATACACTACAGTTATCACTCAAATGTTACACAGAAGGAACACAAAAGGCAACTCCCCAGAATCATTTCTGCTCTGCCCAGAAACTATGTGTGCTGGGCCAAGGACTTTGTGAGCTAATAGCTGTTTCAACAGTTGGGCTCCTGCCCAAGTCTTAACCCTTACACTCCACCCCTGAGGGTAGCAGTCTTAGCAGCTGTGGGGGTACTTATTATAGACTAGAGAGCTAATATAATTTTTTTTTCAAAATTGTTGCTGCTGTTCAAGCCATCATCACTTTTACTTGCAAAGGTTAAACATTGGTTAATTTCCTTTGTAATCCTGTTCTCCAGGGAGCAATAAGAGTGAGCCACCCCATATGAGGTGCTTTCAAGGTCTAAGGCTACACCATGTTTTTTGTTTTTTTACCATGGAGCACTGTTACAACAGGTAACAGAATATGTCCCTGCGGGCTTATCTGGGGCCTCAGTAAGGAGTCCCTTGTTGAACTTGCAACTGGACCTCTATGCAATAGAGCCTCCATGGGCATTACTCCACCCAGTCGGGGGCACTCATTCAGTTGATGGGCTACGGTCCACAGCCTTTTGCGCCACTCACACAAAAATGGCTCAACTATCAGTACAAAGAGTTAAAGCACTTTTTTTTTTCTTACAACGAGCCACACAGCCTGCAGTTTGGCCCACTAGCCACTTTGACTAAAGCCCATGTCACACCACATGGTGCTGGCCCTAAGCTGGATGGACACAGCCATCCACTGGCCTCAACTGTCTTCGTCTGCATACTACAGAGACTCCGGGACTGGCCCCCCCAGGTCCCAAGGGGGACCATGCTGGATGTGGGTCACCCTGCCTCAGGGCTCAATGCTTCTGCATATGTCAGTAGACCCGTGGCCATGTCAATGGCTGTAAGGGCATATCGGCACTGCCTACTCAAAGGTAATGGCCTGATAAAATTTATTTGCCATCTTGTGAGTGGGATATGGCCTCGCTCAACTTGACCCATAATCCTGGGCATTGGTTTGCTATGTAGCATCAAACATTGGGGGCACACAAGGCACATTGCCCAAGCATCCTCCATATCCACAGCTAAATCCCAAAAGCATGTAGCCTTCATCATTGTGGGGACTCAGCATGTAGAAGTTTTCGGTGCAGCCATGTGGCTCACTATTTAGCCTATTGGTTACTTTCCCAAGCCCTAATTCAAACCAAATGATATCGGTTTGAGGGTGCACCACTACGGCAGTCCATTGAGCCGCCTGTCCACAACTGGCTCCATCAGTATATCATGCCTGTTCTGGCATGAGACCTACCCCAGCCATGTATGGGGAAACTTCCCTCATGGGAATTTGCAAGGGTCCTCAGGGTCCAATGTCCCAAGGGACCTAAGACTTATCGCAACTCTTTACTCAGTGGACTGGAAGCAAACATGTTTCTCTGTTCCAAATAGGTCCTCCACTTGGCCAGTGTCGCCATCTGGGCCATGCCACTTCGTGGCCGGATGATCCAGTTCTGCACCCACCCCTTCATGAGGTATGTGGTAAATATCTTTACTGGGGTTTCCCAGGTTATGGTCTCAGTACTCTGTGTGACAGTGCACACGGCTGCCAATTGCTTTTTTATGAGACTATAGCACTTCTCCACTTATTTTCACAGCTGACTCCAAATCTGAAAGAGAAACAGAGGTTAACATTACATCATTAATGTAATGATACACCTGAACTGCATCGGCATGCTGCTACTTTTCTAGGTCTTTAGCCACTAAACCATGACAAACGGTGGTGCTGTGAACATAGCCAATAGGTAATACAGTAAAAGTCCCACGTGGACCTTTCCACATGAAGGCGAACTGATCTTGCACTTCATCAGCAATGGTGATGGAGAAAAGTCATTTGCCAAGTCCAAGACAAAGTGATAAGTTCCCAGTGTCAAAGTCAAAAGTATCCATCAGGTCAAGAATAGAGGACAGAGCCACATGTACAGGGGGAACCACCTTGTTAAGTTCTTGATAGTCAACAGTCATATGTCATGTCCCATTGGGCTTGTGTATGGGCCACACCAGGGCATTAAACAGGCTCTGCACCTCATGGAGGACTTGTACCTTGATCAGTTCTTCAATATTTGCTGGTATTTCTTCATGCCTTTCTGGCAAATGGTACTGTTTTGTGGTTACTGTTTTGTGGGGTTCAGGCAGCACAACAGGCATGTCTCCCCCTGTCACCACCCGATGAACCTTGGTCCATTGGTTCTTGTCCTCACCGAGACTAGCCATCATGGCTGTTACCTCACCATTGAGGTCAAAGATAGCACTGTGTATGCCTGTTTCTTGGACTACTTGCACTGAGGGGGCATAGGTTGCCCATCAGCACACTGCATCTGGTAACTTACTGGGATCCTGTCACACAGAGTGGATTGCAGCCTGCAACCATTCCATCAGGGAATATTTGGGATTTCCTTGAGCATGGCACTGGCCATTTAACAATCACTGTCTCAACAGTGGATGGCTTGTTAGGGACACCAATTTTTCAATCTCTGCTCCAGAGCACAAAATGCCATCCATCCCAGCTTCTCACAGCCAGAACAACCACATAACTATGGGTTCTCTTGGCTTCTACCGAAACTGCCATCCCAATTCAACCAGTTCTGCCTGTGTATAGGGACGATACACAGTGTGCTGGACTACATGAGGCTGCCCCATGGGGGCCCCTCCTTGCCCTATGTCTTGGTCACGTTTCTTCTTCTCAGTAACAACCAGGCAGGCTCACTGGATAGGTCCCACTTCTTCTTCCTTATCTGAACTACTGCCAACCGACACATGTGGCTGCGGCAGTTGCTCACGCAGCTGATCAATTTCCCTCTCCTGTTTGCACAAGTGGCTAGCCTGTTTTGATATCTTTTTGGTGGTGTCTTATAACAGAGACAGGAACACCCGTTTCACCCATGCAGCAGCAGCATGGGGCTTCATTTCCCCTATTGCCAACTCTTCCTGCTGCAAGACACCTAGCAGTGCTACGGGGTTATGGTGGGTGTCACATCTGGACATGTACACCACTGAAATAGCCACTCAGCTACACCAGCCCACACATACGGTGGGGACCACCCAGGGTCTGTACTCCCTAACTCCTCAGCCAGTGGAGCAGTGGGAGAACTCGTCAAATCCTAATGACTATGACATTTGTGCACTGTGTCAACCTCGGGAGCTTGTGAAGGAGGTAGGCGGAAAAGACTTGAGGCGGAGAGGGAAGTTTCCTCTTACCAGAACAGCCACAGTAGTTCCAGATGTACAGGCACCACTGTTCTTTATTTGTGGGGTTATTCATACACTACAGTTATCACTCAAATGTTACACAAAAGGAACACAAAAGGCAACTCCCCAGAATCATTTCTGCTGTGCACAGAGACTATGTGTGCTAGGCCAAGGACTTTGTGAGCTGATTCAACAGTTGGGCTGCTGCCTGTGTTTTAACCCTTACAGGCCACTGCCAGAGTTTTAACCCTTACATGTCCCTAATGGGACCTTAAATATTACTTGAAGGAGATATAACTGCTAATTAGTGTTTAGTATATAGTATCTCTAATTCCTCTATTTCCAATTTAATAACTCTAGGAACACAATCCCTGGCCTCGATTGTCCTTGGCATAAACAATAAAACATATTGCACTAATACTTTCCTGCTATCAGTTTTAAATTATACCACTAGTAGTGTCTGTTTCCTTCACAGGCCACTCCACTTCCCCACTTCACCTTCCTTTCCTCTTTACTGCACAGAATATTTTGGTTTTTTTAAAACAGTCTACCTGTATACTTACCTCACTTTTCTCCTTCCATATGATCTTACCTAGTCTAGTCATATATGCTTATGATTCTAATTTTGGAAATGAAGCTATACCTAATTCTCTGAGAAATATTTATGTCATTTTTTGTTTACAAGCTTCTTTTTCAAGTTCATGTTCATCTATATGGATATCTGCAGATAAGCCTCCTTTCTGTGTGTTTTTGTTATTAATATTTATTTGTGATTGAATTAATGAAAGAATATAGTCATGGGAATATGTGTGAAAGTGGAAAGACTGGAAGGTGGTTTGGTTTTTTCAATAATTTTGGAAATCATGAGTGCAGGATAGAGAAACAAGGTGGGGCATAACAAATAGATTTGATCAGCTATATGAAAGTGTTGGCATCTGTGGGAGCTAGATACGGCCTCTTTAATAGAAAAAATCCCACTGTGGTTAATTGTAATCTTAATTGTTTTTATGGTTATACTTAAACTTGCATTTATTTTTTGATATTGGTAGTGGATGTTTTGGTTTCTCTCCAAGCTTGTTTCCTCACAATTTGCAAAAATTAGTAGAATAATAATGGGAAACCTTCTAGAATAAAAAATTTGGTCCTTTCTGCTACCATGAACATTGGCATGTATGCATATTGTTAATGTATGACTATTATTTTCCCCAAAAACTACACATCTTTTTTCTTAGAGAAATCTGAATTCCTGGGACTCATCTACACATTTATTTTGAACTCTTATTGAATGCTGAGTCAAGAAACCCCGGGGGCAATTGCTATGGCACATATTGTTAAAAAGTCAAAAAAAATCATGTAAATAAAAATGCCACAGGCACGAAACTTAAAAGCTGTCTTATATCAACAATATCCTAAAATGTCATCTTTCAGCTTTCTCATTGTACATTGTATTACAGGGTGTATCCAGTTACTGGGCAATACTTCACACCATATATGCACCACAACAGAGGACCAGAGACAAAATCCAGATTAATTTTTTATGTAACAGCATCCAGACCATGGATCTCATAGCTGTGTTCTTTCCAACTAAAGCCCCTTTCATTTGCGTTTTGAAACAATTGATCTTAAAGCCATTTAAACAAAAACAGTGGGTGTGGAGCTACAAACTATAACTGCATGTGTTAAGGAGAAATATAAACATTTTTAAAAATATCCATACTCGCTAAATTCTAAAAGAGGAGTATTTCTCTTACCCCCTTAGACAAGGCTGATAAAAATTAAAAAATAAAAATAAAAATGTAAAAATTAATGGTCATTCTACTCTATATAAGGGCATTTTTTAACCAAGTGTTTGGAAGGTCATATCTCTGCTCTAGAATTCTCTAGCTACTCATTTCCGAAAATACAAACATTAGAGTCTTACTCTTCACCTATACCAGTGTAGGAATGTTTATGTAGGGCATATTGCAACATCTTTCAAATTATATTACATTGACTGACACTATTTCTCCTTCAGGTAAGGCTCTGTCTAGAGATTACAGAAGAACTAAATTTTATGGTTTATGTCCTCTGCCCCAAAGGAAAAATGGATGTCATTGTGATATTTGTATAGACAAGTGGATTTTGTGCTGAAATAAAAGTAAACTGAACTTTCAATGCTAGCTCTCATTGGAGCTCATTATTTTCATCCTGGTGATGTGATTTCATATTAGAGAACTAGATTTTCACAACTCTCCCATAAGGGAAACTTCATTTTATCAAAAGCTTGATGATTTTTATTCACTAAATATTGTCATCCAAATAAATCCCAGGGGCTCAGATAACCTTTGCATTTACTTCATTTCACTGTTATGTTATTTTGCTGGTCAAGGAAAAAGGAAATTTCTGACTTTGGTAGTATTCTGTGTGACAACAATTGGGCAGCACAGACAAATAGCTGGCTATGAAAATTCAGGCTGATTGAAAAAAACATGGTAGGTATTTTGTGGATGTGGTTATGAAACCCATCTTTATGGAAGCTGCATTTAGTCTGATAAAGTTAAATAAGCAAACAAGTACACATAAGTTTTAAACTAGGAACATGGCATAGAGGGATCTCATGTTGAATTAGTCAGAATGAGCATGAAATCTGAAGGAAGGAATATTTGGTTTGTTCAACTTATTTCTCCTGAACCCCAGTCTTTTCTTCTATAATCACCCATTCTACTCATTCAAACAATGGAAATTAACACCATGATGAGCCCAAGACAAAACACACACAGCCTATCCCTCAAGGCATTCCAAAATAATTGGGAAGGTTAGATATGTACAGAGACAACTTCAGTAAAAGAAGAAAAGTACTTTAACAGAGACATGTACAAGGTGCTATAGGAGAAGGGAATAGATGCACTTTCTATTTTTAGTGTGAAGTGAGTGAGTCAGTGGTGCTCACAGAGAAGATGGTGCTTGAGCTGAGTGTTGAAGGAATCCCCGAACTGATTCAAGTAATCTTCACCATTGGCCACTTCACAATTGTATTCGATTTCCATATATATGTATATACACCTGTAACGCAGAGCAGGAACAGAGCTAGGCACAATGCATTGAAACCTCTTCTTTGCAGCAAAATTGTCAGACTTTATAGCAACCAAATGTGGACAAACATCAGAAATGACAAACTGAAAAATATCAAAGATGTAAAAATAGATTTTGTAGCCTATACGTGGTCTGTTCAAGCAAAACGGATAAAACAATCAAGCACAAAAATACAGTCTGTCACCAAAGGAAGATAAGCCTATTTTCTTGCTCTGTGGCTTGAAATTTTCAAGCTGATCCAAGACATTATGGTAGGTATTATTTTTGCTGATAAGATGTTGTTATTGTAAAGTGCCAGACATCCTTAGATTTATCCTTGAGAGATGTTTCACATATCTATTCTTCATTTATCTGAACATCATCATGAAACCAACATGAACTAAATGTAAAGAACACTGAACTAAGAACCAAGAGACCATGTATATATTATAGTGATCTTTGAGTAGTCAGGTTTTATCCCTGAATCTCAATTTCTTCATCAGTTAATTGAATGACTTTTGGAAATTAATTTACCGGATTGTGTTACAATGGAATGAGATAATTATTATTAATATAAAATTAAAAATATGCAAGTACTAGGCATGTGCAGTAGAGATTGGTAATCCTCATTGAAAGATGAAAACTGAGAGGATACATCATTCACATATACACAATTCCAGATATTCTGAATAAGGTAAAAACAATTTATTTTAGTACATTAAAAAATATTAGAATAGTTTTGAAACTCTGAGGGGATTTGGAAAAATGTATGTGTGAGGAATTTTACATAGGTATTTTAATTAAGCTTTTTAACACTATAATGCAGTGGGTATTATCTATAATTTTGATGAAGATACTATTGGTCTGAGGGTTTAAATACCTGGCTGAATGTGTCATAGGGGGTTACAGGGTGAAGCTATTTGTAATGCTGACTCCAGGGTTTTCCAATAAGGATGGAGAGGATATAATTAAAATTACCTGTGCCCTAATGTAATGGTTAGGCTGATGTGTCAACTGGCCAGTTGTTTGGTGAAACTAGCACTGGGCTAACTGTAATACAAAGGCATTTCATGGAGTTTAATCATCAGTGAGTTGATTGCATATATGGCTGATTACATCTACAATCAACTGAGGAGACTCCCATCAACAGTAAGAGACCTCTTATCCAATCATTTGAAAACCTTAAAAGCAGAAGCAATTTCAGCCTTCATAGAGAGAATTCCCATCTCTACTTCAGACAGCCAGTGTCTCCTGAGGAACTCATGTTTGTTGTTTTGGGTTCTTCACTTTCATCTGAGTTCCTGGCTTGCAACCTGCCAGGACTTGTGCATCCCCACAGACTTGTGAGACAATTTTATAAAATCTCATACTATTTACAGATATCTCCTGACGGTTCTATTTCCCTAGAGAACCCTGACTAATATACCTACCAAACTGAGTTTTTGGAATGTGAGATTTGTGTTCTGAGCAGTTCTATAAGACTTCTAATACATAGAATGAATTGACCAGACTTTAAACCTCTGTTAGAATCTCAGCATGTCAGAATGCATTCCAGTTTACCTAGTTTGTTTCAAATATCCTGTGGGTATCATTGGATGAAAATCACATAAATTTTAAAAAGATAAATATTTATATGAAAGGTACAAAAGGCAATAAAAGTCTTCATTAAACCTGACCCTAAGATTTCTATTAGGAAAAATAACCTTGTCCTCTAATGACTTTCTGATTGGGGCTTTGTTGGATTCAGAATATGACATACAGTTGAACAAGAGCTAACTCTGCAGGTAATTTGCATGTCCCTATGTAACACTACAGTATTTAATGCTAATAAAAACCTCAGAATTTTCACAAGTGTGTTGAACAGATAAATGAAAAATCCCCATCACAAAAGTGAAAAGACTTTTCATCTAATTTATTTATACTGCTAATACAAATAAATGAGATTTACTGTAAGAGGATACAGTTTTAACAAGAAGGAAAAAGAACATTAGATGTCAGTGAGAGTAGCTTTTACTCAGATGAACCAGCAGCTCAAACTCTATGTAGCATGTGTATGCCATGGATCAACATTAGGTGCTTCCAGTTTTCTCCTGGAATAGAAGACTATAGTTCACAGGAATCCATATTAGGCTTTGCTGCTATGACTCATATGAGGGAAATTATAAGGTCGTTCTGGTTTAAAAGACTGTTCTATATAGCCTTTGGGTCAAGAGTTTGGATATAAGATTATCAGAAATGTCCACGCAGCCCAAATCGATTCTGCCTTTGGCCTCAATGTAAAAGAGCTCTGGTAATCCACTATAGATTCAGAAACACAAGGATCCTGGAAATTATGAGCCATTTGGAAAGGGCTGTTCAGAAGAGAGGGAAACAAAGGATCTAGTCTCCATGTCCTTTCATTTTACAGTATGAAATACACTTCTTTTTTGCTTGAAAGATATGAACTGGAATAAAATACCTAAGTGTGAATAAGACAAAGAAGGTAGCTGTGGGTGCCTGCTCGAGGCATGACCCCAGGCCTACAAGTTTCAAGCAGCATATACTAGGAAATATTGTGTATTTGAGACATAATTTTTCCCATGGGACTTTTTGTTACATAGTAAGATAGTAAGCAAGTTTCTTATGATTGTAAGACACACAGATTCTAAAAACTTCATTTTTCTGGAGAAAAGTATGATTATGCTTGAGAAAAGGAAATAAAACAAAGAACAGACCATTTTATCCTCCTTTCTTTTAAGCCCTTGAAATTGTGTTCAATTATCTTCCTTAAAGGGGAGAAACAGCCCCACTCCTACTGTGAATTCTTATACCAGAAATCAGTAAATATCCCTATTATATAATACCCCAAATCAATGGTCAAAGTTTATTTTTAAAAACAATAACAATTTGGAAAGAATTTCTCATGGTAATCACATTTTCTTTAATGTTCATTGTTGTTTTTATTTTATTTTTTTTGTTAAGGGGGATTGTTTGTATTTTAAAGCAAATAGAATTATTACACATAACATGGATATGTTTTAATGTGTTTTTTTCCAATATAATACAAAAGAGGGAAAATGGATTATGCAATATCTCTTATCTTAGAAAGGAATGCAAAAAGCAGAGATTCACTCAGGTCTCACAAATCTTTTGCTAAAGGAACACAAACTCTCAAAAAAAATCAACTATAGTAATTTGTATTGGTATGTTCAAGAACTTTTAATTTAGGGAAAGGAATATAAGAGAGACGGTATTGAAAAAAATTGGAAGTAAACTGAAAAAGTCACCTTAAACACAGAACCTAAAATCTTCTTTTCTCATGAATATTTCAATAGGTAATATGTTAAAATGGGTCAGAGAGTAGCTTCAAGGACTAGTTCAAATTAAGCTAACTAAGGTTTTTATCTTGAATTCAATTTCACTAATTATTTTAATAATTGAAGATGTTATGCTAAATCAAGTTAATAATCAGCCTAATTATTTACTGTGTTTATGTTTTCTATCAAATTATGCATTTTGGATGCTGTAATAAATATTATCTTTGGGAGGATGCAGGTGTAATGTCTATGTAGAACTAATCAAGAACAAAATCAATATCAGTATAAAATAAAACAGGGTGCAGTTATATTGGTTAACTGGAAAGGACTTACAGTTTATAAGGCATGTGGATCATGTTTATATATTTCTGGGTCTTAACAAAATACCTCAAGGGAGAATCTACTTTAAGGTGTTATTAACATTATCTGTTCTAGACTCATGGATATTTTTTTACTCACCCTAGATGTTTCATTCCTTTTTTTTAATCTCCTTATTCCCGTTTCTCAAATGTTTATACCCCTTTCCTTTTCTTTTGCATAGCCAATTCTTTCCTTAACAATTTAAAGTCAGACAACCTAGTCTTCCTTTTCCAACTTTTTACTTCTGTGGATTTGGCCAGTCTCTGAGGAATAAATAATGGCAATGCTGTGTGTGTGTGTGTGTGTATTTGTGTGTATGTGTGTGTGTTTGAGAGAGAGAGAGAGAGAGAGAGAGAGAGAGAGAGAGAGAGAGAGAGAAGAAAAGAGAGAAAGCTAGTTTTATTTCTCAGTAAGGGTAGGACCCAGGATTGTTGAAGGAAGGAAGTGGGAAATATATCTACAGGTATGGCATTATCTAAAGACATTAAAACAGGACAGAGGATGGAATGACCTGCCTTAATGACTGATAATAGTAAATCCTTGAAAACTAATATTTCTCTTTTAATATCAAATATTACACATTTACATAGGAATATCCTGGAAATGCAGAGATCATTTAAGCAAGAATATCACTTTGACATTAGAACATGACAAAAAAAGACATATAAAGTGAGTACATTTATTGATGAGAAATGTTGGGGTCTCTGGTATTGTGGAAGTGCACTCATGCTGGGTAAGGGCCTTGTATCAACAAAACTAATTTTTTTATCTTTCAACAAATGTTTGTGAGCACCTATTAAATTTCCTACAATGCTAAGCAATGAGCGCCTGCCAAAAAAGATATTACAGCCTCATAGAGGAGGTCAGGCAAGTAGACAGGGATTTTCAAACAGTACAATACATAATGTGAGGACAAAGAACAGGGTCAACTTTCTAAGTTTCCCCAAAGCTTGATGCTATGGATTGAATTGGGTCCTCCCCCCGACCCCTCATAAAAGATATGTTCAAATCTTAACCTCTAGTCCCATGAATAAGGCCCTATTGGAATAAGTGTCCTTCAAGATGCCAATGGTTAAGATGTGACTAAACTAGATTAGATTCAATGTGACTGGTGTGCTCACAAGAAGAGGAAATTTGGACACAGACAGAGAGAGAATATGGCTGTGTGACAGAGGTAGAGATAGAGTTATGCCATAAACCAAAGAACATCATGATTGCCAGTAAGCTACCGCCAGAATCCTGCAGACTGCAGAGGTAGCATGGTCTTGTTGACCACCTGATGCATACTTCTGGCTTCTAAAACTGTGACACAATAAATTTCTGCTGTTTTAAGCCACCCACTTTGTGGTATTTTGTTAGGGCAGCCCTAGGAAATTATGACACCTAGAAACCATCACAGTGATGTTTTAATTATCAATTATTTAAGTTCTCTGAAAAAAAAATCTGGACATTTTCTTCAAACAATGATACATATGAGATTGCCTCTATTTCTAGTATAGAAGGCTAATCTCAGCAGATTAAACACAGAGAAATTAAAAGGAGGAAACTAGGCACAAGAATAGTTCTGATTAGAGACAGTTGCTTGCCGTATTATGATTGTTCTTTTTCCTGTGAAATTTTGCATAAAACACAAGTAGAGCATTTTTTAAAAAAATGCAATTAATTATCATACCCTCCTGGGTTTGAAAGCCAGACTGCCACTTAGTATTTGGATGATCTTGAAACTTAAGTCCCTTAACCTCACTGTTATCTCAGTTTCCTTTAAAATGTGCTTACAATGCTGGATTTGTAAGAGGATCTAAAAAGGCAAGAGATGTGAAAAATGGTTTTCTTCCATGACACATAGTGAAAGCTCATCTTATGTAAGTATTCCTGAATAAAGTTTATTACAAAAAATGATGACAACAAAGCCAAAATCATAATTCTCTAACTCAGAGTTGACTGGCACCATATAAGGCACTGGGCTCAGAAGAGTCCCTTTGGAGTTGCCCCATTAATAAAAAGAGGACTCCAGCGTTGATATCAAATGTGGATGGGACTTTCTTGCTTGAAGTTATAGACACTCTCGGTTCCTTGGTATATTGTTTGTCCATAGTCTCCTCCTTGTTAGTTATCCTGAGTGAGTCCAATGAACTGCAGAGTAGGTGCTGCAACTCCGTTGAGGCTCAGGGCCCAGTTGCTACATGGACAGTCCAAAGATTTAAGTCACTTGGACATACACCTACCAACTCTAGTACTAACTATAAGTTCAAAGAGAAGGACAAAGAGCCATGTGTAGGGAAACCACAGCTGAGTCCAACTCTCTCCCACTGGGGAGCATAAATTCCAAAGTAGGGCCCACTGGCAAGGCATCAAACTCCTGAGCTATCTGCCCTGACTATAGTGCCTGGAAGCCTCCTAGCCCCCAGGAGCCCCTCTATCTGGATAGTAGCTACTTTGGTTGTCAAAGAGCTTCTGCTAAGACTTGCATAAGCGTTATCTCTGGAATGACTTCCCAACTGACTTTGAAGTCTCTTAGCCACACAAACTCATTTGTCTTTACCTTTACCCCCTTTTGCTCAAAGTCTTGCCAGCTGGGCCCTGAATCTCAATGGAGTTGCAACATCTACTCTCCAGTTCATTGGATTTACCCAGGACAACTAGCAAGGAGGAGACAATGGACAAACAACACACCAAGGAACTGAGAGTGTATACAACTGCAATCAAGAGAGTCCTATCCATTGGCCATATGAGATCAAAGGCCTTATTTTGATTCTAGCAATGGAAGAAAGATCATTGATGTGGAGGCAGTGGCCACTGGAGGTTCTAGGGATAGGAAGAGGGAAAAACAGGTGTAATGTGGGGGCATTTTTGGTACTTGGGAACGGTCCTGAATGACATTACAACAACAGATACAGAACATTATATATCCTGCCATAACCTACAGAATTGAGTGGGAAAGGGTATAAACTACAATGTAAACGATAATCCACGCTTAGTGGCAATGCTCTAAAATGTGCTTATCAATTGCAATGAGTGTACCACACGAATGAAAGATGTTGCTAATGTGGGCAAATGTGCAGGTATGGGGAATGTGGCATATGGGAATCCCCCATATATTCTATGTAACAATTATGTATTCTAAGTATCTTTTTAAAAATTAAAAAAAAATTAATAAAAATATCAAATGTTTCTGTGAGTTCACTGGCATTTGCAAAGGGTAATTACATTTTACCAACTGAACTCTATTTTAAAATAGAGCATATAAATACAATAGTAGCTTCAAGAAGGCAATGAACCTTCAGGCACAAATAATCACTTATCCAGAAACAAACACCATCATTTCCTTCCCAAGGATCTAACCAAATAGTCCAACTTTACCTTCAGCTGACAAATTTTAATGTCTCACTGTAGCAGAGCCCAACTAAAGGGAATGCCTTCCCTTTTTTAATGCAGAATTTTATTCTTAAAATGGTTGGTGGAAAAAAACAGCTCCATGTCCTTGACAGTTCTATCCCTTTCATTTTCACAGTGTTCACTATAGTAGAAATTTCCTTTATAGTGGTGAAAACATTTTGAATAAGACCATATTAATATTAAGTTATCACTTGTTTTTTTATTTTTAGAAAAGTGGTAATAAGTTGGTATATGAGAACTCTTTATTTTACTCAATTTTTCTGTAAACCTACAACTTCTCTAATAAAAAATCATGGGAAAAGAAACAATGCTGTTTGCTATGAAAGAGTCACTTTAGGGGACCAGCTGTAGCTCAGTTGGTAGGGCTCTGGTTTACCACATGAGAGGTCCCAGGTTCGGTTCCCGAGGGCTCCTCGAGGAGGCAAGCCGCTGCATGGTGAGCTGACTCGGCGGGTCGCTGCAGCGGGGGGAGACAAGCAGACATAGAAGAATGCAAAAATGAACACAGCAAGAACAAGCAGAAAGGGGGGAATATATAATAAATAAATAATAAATCTTTAAAAAAAAAGAGTCACTATAAAATAAAATCAGTATGTGTTTTTATTAGAAAGCATGATTTAGTTGTTTCCTTATTAAATGCTAACTAGTATTCTCACCATGTTATCAGAACCCAGAAAAAAAATATCTCTTTTATGTTCTATATTTTCTATGGGTCTATAGAAGCTCCCCTATTTCTGCAAAAGCTGTATTATATTCAAAGCATGAGCTATGAGCTGTGAGTGGTACTTATCCAACCTGTTAATTTTACATGGGGGATCAGGTGGTAGGCTAGGCAGTATGGTATTGTGGAACAAACATAGGCTCAGATCCAGATCCAGAGACACCTAGGTTTAAATTTGTGAGAAATCAGGATAAGGGTCAAGAAACCT
>PVKH010020848.1:0-14486 GCA_004027955.1 Chaetophractus vellerosus | reverse complement strand
ATGTAATAAATAAAAAACAAATCTTTAAAAAACAAAAACAAAAACAAAATCACAATAGAGAGCCGAAGGACAAAATGGATGAAGTAAATAATGCCTTTTTCAAGCAACTGGGCGCCTCCATCCCACATGCAAGGTCCCAGGTTGAGTTGCTGATGCCTCCTAAAAAGAAGTCGAGCAGACAGCAAGCACAAACAACATGGGGGGTAGGAGAGAATAAATAAATAATAAATAAAATAAATCTTTAAAAAAAGCAAACAGCACCTGAATTAAAACATTGAAGAGTGAAAAAAAAAAGTAATGCCTTTACAGTAATAACACTGAATGTTAATAGATTGAATTCTCCAATCAAAAGACATAGACTTATAGAATGGATTAAAAATTAAAAATGAGCTGCCATGGACAGGGCAAAAGCCACCACGGGCAGGTAGGTCGCCCGCGAATGGAGCGCAGCCAGCCACCCGCGAACTGAGAGCCGGCCGTGAATGGAAGCAGAAGCCGCCCACAAGCGGGGAAAGCCGCGCCTGCGCAGAGACCAGTCTTGGCATGTCGCCGCAGCGGGGGGGGGGAGATATGTAATAAAATAAATCTTAAAATAAAAAATGAGGTGTCTATGTGTTGTCTACAAGAGACCCACCTCAGATGTAAGGACACAACCAGGTTAAAAGTGAAAGTTTAGAAAAAGGTATTCCATGCAAATAGTAACCAAAAAAGAACTGATAGACCAGATAAATGCAAAATAACAACGCTAGAGTATATGAACAATAATTACTCAGTCCAACTGGCAAATTGTTCCTGTGATCAGTATTCTGTAATTTTTTCCATACAAAATAAACACTTGCTTTTAATTGAGGAGGACTGGAGAAGAGATATATTTTTGGATACTTCCTTTTTCTTTAACTACTTCTTATTCATACTCTTTAATTAAAATAATCTACCTGGATCAATAATAATTTAGCATGACTACTGCTGAACAAGATTTTGAGTTTTTCTACTTTATAAAATTATGAGTTGACAAATTATCTGCTGTGATTCATTCCAATAGATGTGAAGAATTCCCAAATAGGAATTTGATTATCTAGAAAGAAGTATGGCCTAAATGGAAATTAAATAACTAAACAATAATTTTTTCATTCTTAGAAATTATTATGTCCAATAGTTAGATCTGTAATATAAAACTGGGGGACGGATGTGGCTCAAATGGTTGGGTGTCTGTCTCCCATATGGAGGGACCTGGGTTCTATCCCCATGGACCTCATGGTAAAAACAAACAAACAAACAAACAAAAAAAACCCTGTAATATAAAACTTAGAATTATGTTATAATTAATTTCTATTATATTTGAATCATTACTTACATTTATAAATGTTTGTTGCTATGCTATCTATTTTTTATAATTTATTATATTAAATCTAAACTGGCTTTGCACTCATTTAAAATTTGTGATTTCTTTCAATCTTTTTTTCTATTTATTTTTACAATTTTACAATAAATGACATTTTAACAGCTTAAAAAAAAGCCATTGATTATACACTTTGGATAGATCATATGGTATGTGAATATATCTCAATAAAAGTGCTTAAGAAACAAATAAATAATTGTGCAAGATAGCCAGAAATAGCAACTATGTGTGGCAGGGCAAACAGAGAGGTTGAGAGGTAAGGAATTTTCTTGTTTGTTTGTCTGTTTTTTGTTTACTATTATTATTATCGAAATAAAGAAAATGCTTTAATAATGATTGAAATGATGAATGCACAACTATGTGATTATACCAAGTATTATTGATTGTACACTTTGGATAAATTGTATGCTTTATTAATATGTATGAATAAAATTGATTTGTTTTTTTTTTAAAGGAATGAAGTCCTGATACATGCAACAACATGAATAAACCTTGAAGACGCGTGAAATAAGCCAGACACAAAAGGACAAATATTGTATGAGCTCACTGATTTGAAACTATTAGAATAAGCATACTCATAGAGTCAGGGGATGGGGTGGAGCTTGGGAATGGGAAGTTGAGGCTTAAAATGTAAGGGCTCCTATTTGTAAGGATGGAAAGGTTTAGGTGATGAATGGTGGGGATGGTAGCACAACATTGTGAACATATTTAACAGCACTGAAAGATATATCTTAATATGATTGAAAGAGGATATATTAGATTGTAAATATGTTAACAGAATAAAAAAAATTTAAATCCATGGAACTGCACTACACAGTGATTGCTAAGTTAAACCATAGACTTTAATTAATAGTACAGTTGTAAAAATGTGCTATCATCAACTGTAATAAATGTTCCACATCAATGCAAAGATGGTACGTGGGAGTGGTGGTGTATGGGAATCCTGTATTTTGTGAATGATTGTTCTGTGAACCCACAACTTGTCTAATAAAGAAAAAAAATATGTTTTAAGAGTCAGAATAGCTTTGACTGTCCCAATAGCAAAGCTGGAAACCCATCAGACACCAAATAGGAGTCTTCATCATGTGATTTTTAAAATACATTCTTTCAAATTCCCAATGATAGAAATCTATTTCATTCATGCCCAATGACAGAGAATAATCTACTTTGACATGCCAGATTAGTCTCGGCTTACTAGTTCATATATGAACTAAATTATTTTAAAATGTTGCCATTCAAGATAATTAGAGAAGCAAGTTTATGCCTAATGTTCCATGGCTTGATATAAACTCCATAGTGCTAAATGAAAAATGAAATCCATTTACTGTTCAGTCTGTTTCGTGTGCCCTCATTGTATGCAATTGCAACAAGTAGAAATTGAAGGCAAAAAGTAGAAATTATATAACACAAAATTTATACTCAGATGTCCCTCCAACAATCTAAAAACTAATAATGCTTACCTCTGGTTAGTATTCATGTGGAGACAAGGGTTAGTGGTAATGCTATGAGACTCCATGGGGCTGGACTGTTGATTTTTGAATGTCTGGACCTTTTCAGTTGTAAGTGACAGAAACTCAACTCAATCTAGTTTAAGCAAGAAAAGGAATGCATAGACTCCTGAAAATGGGAAGTTCAATGGATGGGCCCTATTTCAAGCAAACTGGACCTAAGAATGGAAATCAAACCATTAGATCTCTCCTCCTGCCTTTCTCTTGGTTCTGCTTTTCTCTATGTGGCTTCATTTTCAGGCAGGCTGTTTCCATATGGGAGCAAAGACGACCACAAAACAATTCCAGGCATATATTATCCTCACAACTAACTATTCCAGAGAAAAGAGTGCCACTCGCTGCTTCAGCGTTTGCATCAATCTTTGAAAAGGACCTAGGTGATGCCACTTGCTCCCTCCTGGACCAATCGTGTGTCTAGAGGAATTAGATGCTCTGATAGGGTAGCCTGGTTTATAAATCCACCCCTGTGTCAGAGAAAGAAGGCCTATGTAATTGACATAGAATCCCTGGTAGAATCCCTTAGAGTGGGAGAGTGACCGCTTTCAAAAAGAATGGCTCAGAGACTACTCCCCGCAAGAAGTAACAGATGTATAAAAAATATAGTAATAATAAATAAAATGCAAAAAAAAAAAGAAGTAACAGATGAACATTTACATCAGACTTTCCTTAGGGGTCAAAATTCTTCATACTTCAGGAGACTAAATAAAATGTAATGACTTTAAGAAGAACATACTTGAGAAAATTGTCACCGTTAAGTGATAGATGACTTAATTAGAATTAGAAACAATAAATAAATAAAAACAAAAACCAACCCACAGCATTATCCAAACTACTTGAGGTATAACACGCAAATTCCTTGGTTTCTAGGAGATATGTAAATGACTTGCTCATATTTTTAATCTGTTAGTAAATGGTGCCAGATTTCCAGCTTGAAACCAAAGCCACGTCTTTATCTATAGAACAACTTCCCAGCGAGAGGCACATCATAGACATGAATACAAATCTTCTCAAATTTTCTTATTGAAATGTACCCCGACATTGTACCTAACTTGCTGGTCATGATGTTCCCACAGTCCTGGGTGCTCCAAAACAGATGTGGAATCGCTCTTCCTCTTTTTAAAACAATTCCTTTTTTGGACTTCAGTACAGCTCTGGGACTTGATCTGATTAAAACAAATTCTATTCAGCTTGCATAGTTTAATACTTCCTTGTGTCTTTCAGAACCTGCCTGATTCCCAACTTCTATATCCCATCTCTCCCCACATATACCATCTGGACATGAATTTTACCCTGGCGCCTAAAACAAATCTTTGTCTCTGGAAGCCACTTAGACCCATCACCCAGAGACCTGGTGCACAAAGTTATACTCACTGCTAGACCATCTCTGACTTCATGTTCCAAAAACTGGGCTTCTGGCTTGTTTCTAAAACCATCTTTTCTTTTTCCTTTTCCTTTTTCTTTTTTTCCTTTATTTTTAAAGAAGTTTTAGATTACGTAAAAGTTACATTGAGGGAGCGGATGTAGCTCAAGTGGTTGAGCACCTGCTTCCCATGTATGAGGTCATGGGTTCAATTTCTGGTACCTCCTAAAAACAAAACAAACAAACAAATGAAAAAACCAACTCTCGGGAAGCAAATGTGGTTCAAGTGGTTGAGTTCCCGTCTACCATAGGGAGGTCCTGGGTTCGGTTCCTGGGGCCTCCTGGTGAGGGCAAGCTGGCCCGAGCCTGTGGAGAGCTGATGGAATGGACCCGCGCCCACGGAGAGCTGGCACAGCAAGATGACACAACAAAGGGAGACAAGCAGACACAGAGGAAACGCTCGGCGAACAGACACAGAAAGCAGACAGCGAGCACAAGCGGCAGGGTGTGGGGGAAATAAATAAAATTTAAAAAACTAAATAAATAAATCTTTAAAAAAGTTTTAAAAACCCAACTCTCCTTGGGGAGTGGATGTAGCTCAGTGGCTGAGCACCTGCTTCCCATATACTATGTCCTGTGTTCAATCCCTACCTCCTAAAAAGAAAACAAGTTACACTGAAAATATAGGGGAAAAAAAAAGAAAATATAGGGGATTCCCTTATATCCCACCCCCTTCCCCTCTCACATTTTCCCTTACTAATAATATCTTTCATTAGTGTGATTCATTTGTTACAGTTGATGAGCAACTATTGAAACACTGCTACGAAGCATGGTCTATATTTTACATTATGGTTTACATTTTGCACTGCACAATTTTATAGGTTTTGATAAAATGTATAATGGCCAGTATCTGTCATGCAATATCATGCAGAACAATTTCAATGTCCCAAAAATGCCCCATGTTACACCTATTCCTCCCTCTCCTTCCCCTCAGAACCTCTGGTGACCACTGTCTTTATTTTTATTTATTTATTTATTTATTTATTTACTTATTTATTTATTCCCCCCCCCTTGTTGTTTGCGCTCACTGTCTGCTCTCTGTGTCTGCTCATCTTCTTTTTAGGAGACACCAGAAACTGAACCCAAGACCTCCCATGTGGGAGGGAGGCGTCTAATTGCTTGAGCCACATCCACTCCCTGCTTGTTGTGTCTCTCGTTGTGTCTTCCTCATTGTGTCTCCTCATTGTGTCATATCGTTGCAACATCTCATTGTGACATGTCATTGCATCATCTTTTTCCATCAGCTTGCCATGCCAGCCCTTTGTGTCAGTTCACTGTCTTGCTCGTTTTCTTTAGGAGGCACTGGGAACCAAACCCGGGACTCCCACATGGGAGGCAAGCATGCAATTGCTTGAGCCACATTCGCTCCCCTGTCTTTATTTATTTATTTATTTATTAAAGATTTATTTATTTTATTACATATCTCCCCTTCCTCCCCGCTGCGGGGTCGCGCCGAGACTGGCCACTGCGCAGGCATGGCTTTCCCCGCTTGTGGGC
The DNA here is from genome assembly GCA_004027955.1 of Chaetophractus vellerosus. Classification (NCBI taxonomy): domain Eukaryota; kingdom Metazoa; phylum Chordata; class Mammalia; order Cingulata; family Chlamyphoridae; genus Chaetophractus; species Chaetophractus vellerosus. The sequence continues at coordinate 8,662 of PVKH010020848.1, read as the reverse complement.
GGCTTCTGCTTCGATTCACGGCCGGCTTTTCAGTTCGCGGGTGGCTGGCTGTGCTCCATTCGCGGGCGACCTGCCCTGCCCATGGCGGCTTTTGCCCTGTCCGTGGCAGCTTTTTGCCCTGCCCAAGGCGGCTCTGGCCCGCCCATGGCGGCTTGCCATTCTCAAGGAGGTCTGCCCGCTAGGAGAGGTCCCCGGGAATCGAACCCGGGGCCTCCCATGTGGTATGCCGGTGCCCTATCCACTGGGCTATCGAGCCGGCCCCTCCCCTGTCTTTATATCAAAGTTATAAGTTCCTCCATTACTAGAATAATAATAAGTCTACTTTAATCCATAGTTGCATTCCTCCCTTATGTTTGTTCATTCCTCAGTCTTGAGGATTTTGGGATGGTGGTGCCCACTCTGCTTCCAGTTGAGAGGGGTCTTAGATCCCCTGGGGCAGATGGGTGAGGCTGACTTGCTTGCAGTTGTAGACACTGTTTTTTTCGGATGGGTGTTGTCCATCATCATCATTTTGTTGGTCGTCCTGGACGAGTCTGATGAACTGGAGAGTAGATGTTGGCTGCAACTCTGCTGAGATTCAGGTCTCAACCGGCACATGAACAGCTGGAAGATTTATATCTCTGAGACAAATATTTACCAGGTACAGTGCTTCCCGCGGTTTCTGGAGGAAGAATGCAGCCTGCCATTCCCTACTCCACCATCTTGGATCTCTAAGACCATACTTTCTGGTAATCTGTTCTCATAAGTTCATCCCTGCCTGACCCCTGTGCCTGAATCCTTAGCAATCTGATCATAACTGTGCTGTCTCTTCTACAAGCAGGGCCAGCAACCTGTATAGTCACAACAAGGCCCCTTGCTCTTATGGGTTCCTAGTTTGGTTTAATGCTCTGCTATTGCCATCTTGGCATTCTTAATAATTTTTGGACAAGGGGCCACATATTTTCATTTTGCACTAGTCCCCACAAATTATGTCTACAGATGTTTACAGATATTCATGTACACATACCTACTGAGATATATACTTCAAAATAATACTGTTCATATCCTACTCTTCCAAACCTAGTATTTAATTCGTAGGCATTTTTCTGTGTCATTAAAATGCTTTGTAGATGTTATTTTTTTACCTTTTTAAAAACTTTTTTCTTTATTTGACAAGTTGTGGGTTTACAGAACAATCATGCATAAAATAAAAATATGGAACGCTTCCCAAATTTGTATGTCATTTTTATGCAGGGGCCTTGCTACTCTTCTCTGTATTATCCCAATGTTTGTATATGTACTGCGGAAGCAAACATGCAGATGTCATTTTCATTGCCTAAATAATATGTGATTATAAGGAGACATGACTACTTATTTAATTATTTTTGGCATCTAGACTGTTTACAATTTTGTACTGTTACAAGTAATGATGAGGAAAATCTTTTGACATTATTTTTAAGTGTATTTCTGATTATTTCCTTAAAATAACATCTCAGAAGTAAAATTGAAGGGATAAAAGAAATATAAACATTTTTGAAACTTTGCATTTAAGTTGCCAAATAGCTTTCCAGAAATATTACTATCACCAGCAGTCTAAGAAACTTCCTCTTTATACCTTCAATGGCAAAGTCTATTAGAATTGAAAAATATATCTTATCCAATTTATTTCCATTTGTTTGACTACTAGTAAAGGAGGCTATTTTTGAGATATTTATTAGCTTTTCTTTTTTTTTTAGGTACTGGGGGCCAGGGATTGAACCTGGGACCTTGTATGTGGAAAGCCGGCACTCAACCACTGAGCCACATTGCCTCCCCTGAGTTGGTTTATTTTGCTTGTTTTTTGGGGGGGAGGCACCCAGAACCAAACCCGGGACCTCCCATGTGGGAAGGAGGTGCTCAACCGCTTGAGCCACATTTGCTTCCATTTATTAGCTATTTTTACTTCTTGTAATTGCCCTCAGAATCCAAACTTTTGAACATAGTTTTCTTGTTTCTTTCTTTTTGTGGTGGTAAAATATATATAAGATAAAATTTGCATTTTAACCATTTTAAGTGCACAATTCAGTGGCATTATTTACATTCACAGTGTTGTACAACCTGTTACTATTATGTATTTCAAAAAAAAATTTTTTATCATCCCAAACAGAAACTATCCATTAAGCAACAAATTCCCATTCCCTCTTTTGGGCTCGTTTCTTAGGCTTCCCAAGTTTTTCCCATAGTTAAAGGCATTTCAGGTGCCATGCTTGGAAAGGCAGGCTCAGTTTCCAGTATTTGTCTCTCACATAGGGAAAGAACATAAAAACTCCCTGCAGCATGTACTTCATGAAACCTGCTTGAAGAATGAAGTATTACTTCATTCAGATCTGCAGCATGTGCGCCTCATGTTGTAGGCACGAGGAATAATTCATAACCACCAACTCTTTGTAGTGTGTACTTCATGCAATCTGCTTGGGGAGTGAAGATGGTTTAACAGCAATTGCATCTCCCAGGGATACAATGCTCTGTGCCATGTATCCTGCAGGTACCTTACTTGGAGAAAGTTGTTATCCAAACCTGTGTTTTCCACAGAGAATCCCTGATGTTCTCTGTGAAGGCTGCTTCCTCACTCCCCAGGCTACAGTCCTAACCTAGAGGGCCAATTCTACAGAACACTTCATTCTCTAGATGCCGCATTCACATCTTCTTCTTTCTGCCTGAAAGTGAACATAGTTTTTGTATTCAACAGATCACTCAGTTACAAAGGAAACCTCCCTTCTTAATTTTTCTCCATAACACTTATTGGCATAAAACATAATAAATATTTTATTTGTTCATATGGTTATTATCTGTTTCCCTTTACTAAAATACATGCTCCATACATGTAGGCACTCCTGTTTATTTTATTCCCTGTTGTAGTATTTGTCTTTAGAACAGTGCCTAACACATAATAGGTGCTCCATAAATATTTACTGAATGAATGGTGTCCAATCTATAGCATAAAGAATATTCAAGAATAACTATGCCATGTATAGGATTTTTCTTCATTTCAAATTTCTGAACAAAATCCTCAAAGTTAAAAAAAAAACACTAATACTACGAATATTGTATGGTTTCACGGATATGAACTAAATACAATGAGTAGACTTATGGAATTGGACTATGAAGTGTAGGTTGGTGGGAGATGGAATGTAGGATGAGAAAGGGGAGAAGATGCTGGATTATGTAGAATGTTTAATAAGGTCAAGTGTAAATATGTGATAATGGTTGGACTAGATGGTACATTATAATGAATGTAACAAACTGTTGATTTACGGATGTGATTGTTGCTGAAACAAATAGTCTAGGAAGATTAATGTTAGTTGAAGGACAGCTGGAGGATTGGGAATGTATAACAATGATTTTGGAAGTAGATGAGGATTGTGGTTAATAATATAAATACAGGAATGTTCTATTACAAGGTAATACAGGATACATGGAAAAATTTTAACTAATATAATGTATGGACTATAGTTAACAAGAACATTGTAATGTGTTGTGTGTGTGTTTTTTAAAAGATTTATTTTATTTATTTCTCTCCCCTCTCCCCACCATTGTTTGCACTCGCTTTCTGCTCTCTGTGTCTGTTCGTTGTGAGCTCTCTGTGTCTGCTTTTCTTCTTTTTAAGTCCAAACCCGAGACCTCCTATGTGGGAGGGAGGAACCCAATCACTTGGGCCACTTCTGCTCCCTGCTTGTGTCTCTCACTGTGTTTCCTTGTTGCGTCATGTCATTGTGTCATCTTGTTGTGTCAGCTTGCCTCGCCAGCCCGCCGTGTCAGCTCGCTGTCTTGCTCGCCTTCTTTAGGTGGCAGCGGGAACCAAACCCAGGATCTCCCATGTGGTAGGTGGGCACCCAACTCCTTGAGCCTTATCCACTTCCCAGTAATGTTTTTGTAGCAAAAGCAAAGTTGGTACTATATTAATTCTAAAGGTAAAAAAAAAAAAAAAAAAAGAATATGGGATTTTGTTTTGTGAGACTTGAATATGATTAAGCATTTTTTCTCTTCTTCATTTCTTTTTCATTAATAAGGAGAACTTGACTATGTCATTTAACTAATCTGTGTTCATCTGTGTATCTTTCTGAACACTAGAGGAACAACTGAGTTAGCAGTTGGAATTAGATGAGATAGAAGTGCCTAAGAAAGAACTTTTTAGGAGTAATGTTTCCATAACTTGTTGAGCTACCTTTTTCTGTTCTTTTATTTTTGTGAATTTGAAATAAATTTGTTAATAAAAATAAAATAACCCAATCTTTGGAAAAGAATGTAGGGGTACAGAAAAAATGAGGTATAGAATTAGGGGATTTAGACTAGAAATATGATTGAGGAGTGAGCATGTGGGGACAGGTTAGATGTAGCCACATATAACACATAGTAGATGGGGCTAGGGCCTTGGTTGCTAGAAGTAATTTACCCTGAAGAATTCCTGGGAAGAAGTGTGTTTATACCACCTCTTATAAGCTTGGCTCTCCCTGTGCCCTGGAGCCTTGTCCACTGGCTTGCTTCTTTGCCAGAGAAGCATTTGGAGATAAAGGCAGAGCCCAGGGCTTTAAAAGCATGGGAATGGGGTAAGCTGACCTCAGGATGAGGACTGGGTAACAGCAGCAGTTCCAGGAAACTGGTTTCCCCTGACTAGACCCATGCAGGCTCTGGCTTCCCCCAGCGGCTACTTGGAGAAGCCAAGTAACACAACTCAGAAATGCATGGAGGATAAATTATTTGTTCTCCCCTGCCCCAACAGATTGTTCTGAGACCCATATAGCCCCTCCAGAGATATTCCATGGACCAAGCCGCCAGCTGTGTCTTCTTGAGAAGCTGCGTGTGGCCCTTTACCCCTTACTCTTTCTTCCCTGGGACTGCACTCTCCCTTCCTCTCTGAAGATGAGCTTTATCAGCTTTGTCTCAGGGTATATGTTTTCTAGGGAGCCTAGGCCAAGATATCAAGAAGAGGGAGGTGTCACAATTCAGTTCCAAAAAGATTACTCTAAACCATAGACATACCTTAGAGTTCAAATCCTTCTCTCATGTGCCTTGCTTTTAAAAAAGTATGTTTCTATCTCAAAAGTTAAAGTATTAATTTCTAGCTGAAGTTAAATAATCATAAATTGAAAAACCAGTAGATCTTTGAGTGAAGACCAAAAGAAAGACTCAGAGATGAGTTATTATAATCAGAAAGGCTCTTATAAAATTAATTCATTCAACAAAGAGTACAATGCATTAAACTAGGTGCAGGGGACACATTAATGAACAAGACATATGAGACCTTCCTCCAGGAGCTTAAATACAATAGATAAACAAAGAAATGCTTAACATACTGTCAGACAGTGATAAATGATATGAAGAAAAATAAAGGAGGGGATAGATAGAGAGTGATGAGAAACTATATTAGACAGCATGGTCAGACTAAGCAGAAACCTGAGTGAAGAGACAGAGCGATCTACGTAGAAAGCCTAAGGAATAGCATTCTAGCATGTGTACTGATAGGTTGTTTGTTAGATCAGCTTTAAACTGAGAATAAATAAATAGAGCAAGGGAAGATGCAAGTTTTTGCCTTTATTTTTATCTTAAAATCATCTAAGTAAAGTTTTCAAAGCCTGAAGCTTTTCTCAATTTTTCTTAGTGGCTGGTTGTGTTTTTTAAATTAATCAGCTTAGCTGAAGTTGATAGTACTTCCTCCTTCTCAAATGCAAAATTGTTTCTCATCTTATTCTAACCCCACCCTTTACCTGATATACTGATATTTATGTATGCATCTCACATGCCACTTAATATAAGTATAAAATTTGAAAGCAAAATTTATATATTTTCAGCATTGTATTCCCTGAAGTATCTAGCACAGGGCCTGCCATGGAGTAAGCAAATAATTATTGCTGAATTGAAACTTTAGTTTTTATTACCCTAGGCTCTTTTTTGGACAAAATCATCTGACTTCTCAAAATTCCAAAATCACAGGTAAATGTTGGAACTATATTTATGCAGGCACTGATTTTTAAAAATAAATATATCTGCTATTGGACAAGTTATCTAACCCCTCTGAAGCCTTAGTTTCCCCATCTCTAAAACAGCAATTAATTGTTATTTGACAGTACTTGGTGCAAGCTTTTAAAAAGAGCATAAATCAGGAAGCAGATGTGGCTCAAGCAATTGGGCTTCTGCCTACCACATGGGAGGTTGCAGGTTCAGTTTCTGGTGCCTCCTAAAGAGAAGATGAACAGACAAATGGACACAAAAACAATGGACACAAAAAGCAGACAGTGACCATAAACAACAAGGGGGGGAGGGATAAATAAATAAAATAAATCTTAAAAAAACCACACATAAATCATCCAGTGTAGGACACTAGATATTTAATAAATAAATTGTTTTATTAATACAGGCAGTAGGTATTTAATAAATTGTTGGGTTATTCAACCAAGAAATTAAGACTTTTCAAAGTCGATCTGAAACCAGGTTATTTGATAAAGAATGTACTAGTTATTTGTTTATGGCATTTGTTATTAGTTATTCGCTATAGGAAACCATGATATTGTCATAAGATCCTTTCTTTAATAAGCTTTATTGAGGTATAATTTCAATGCAATAACATCCATGAATTTTAAGTGTACTCTTTAACAAGCTTTGACAAATGCATGCCATCACAATCAATGTAGAATATTTCCATCACTCTAAAAGTGCCCTAAAAGTGCCTGTTTACATTTAGTCCCCTCCTTCCACTGATTTGCTTTCTGAAAAAGATACTTTTAATTTATTAGGCAAACATTCATGATAGCCTTTATTTGGAAGACCTTGAGCTAGGTCCTTCAGAGAATGCAAAGAAAAATAAGACTCCGTATTCTTAAATGGCTTAAAATCTAGCCTAGTTTTATGTAATTTTGAGATTACAAACAATATGGGTTGGAACTTCAATATGACATGCCTACTAAAGAGCAAGAAGGAAGAGGAAAAAAATGCAAACACTTCCTGAACCAACTTTTAGAACAGTGAACAGCATCATGTAGCATCACAAATGCCACTTACAATGATTTCTTTTAAAAGGCACACATTTATGATTGCATGGCGTTCCAGATAATGTTTTTTTAAAAGCAGATAACATGCATAAAGAAAAAATGTAGAAGTCATAAGCAGACAGTTTGCTAGTTTCAACCTAGATGAGCGTTCTGACCAACAAGGTAAAAGGCATATTTGGTTTTGATAGACGAATTACATCATTGGAAACAAGAAAGAGATAAGAGAACAATGTACTGCCAAGGCTCCCAAAGAATTGTGGGGATAAGTAGTAAGAAAATGGATGGCACATTAAAATTCATGAGGAAATGTCGTTTAAATTCCATGAATAATAAAGCGATTATTGTGCAAGGTCAGGTTTTTCTTTCATCATTACAGAAAGACACCAAATCATTATAGTGATCTGCCATGTGTTTTTCCTTTGTTATTAGATGCTGGAACAGGCCTATTAAATGTTCCTTGTTACCTGGGGGAATGGTCACAGTAGTGAGTAACGGTGCACGTGTCTTTCTATGGCCCGACTTAGACCAGAGAAAAGGATCAAATTAAAAAGAAGGGCAGAATGGCTGGGTGAGTGTTTTCCTATGATTACAAAGGGCTGACTCTATTCTTTACCTCTCTGCCCCTTTCTTCGTGCTTTACACCTGCCATTCCAGAATAGACAAAGCTGGTATTTGTATCTGGAGCCTCCTTGGTCATACAATGGGAATTATAGTTAATTTCAAAAGGGGCAATAATACATGTAAGTTGAGAAGGGTATTAATATCAGGAGAAAAACATAATCTGTAAAAGAAATCCTATAAAAATTTATATAGTGCAGTAAAAAAATTTACCCATACTCTAATATTGATATGCAAAGAAAACATTGTTCTTTATTTTCTATGATGGATCTAATTTTCCTTGCTAGTTTCTACCTTCCTCCATAGTGGGAGGGGGGAAAAAAACAAAATTCAAACTTGTCAATTTAAGGTAAAAACCTCTTTCTGTTTAAATAAATAGCTGCATTTGAACAATAAATATTTCCTTTGGGTAGATGCAAAATCTTTCGCATTTCCTTCCCTTTCCCCCTGCTCTGCAAAATAGTGGCTGGCTGTGTAGAAGGATTTGTGACCTCATGGTGTCAAGGAGAGGAGGGGCCTCAGGTTCCTGCAGGGTCACAGGATGCTTACTTGCCTCTGCAGCAGAGTGACATTTTTGAGGACTAGTGGTCACTGAGGGCCCTGTTGAGGTATGGCGAGTCTTATTTGCTCTATTGGGCAGTATGCTGGCATCATCGAGTCTGTAGTTTTGGTTATTTGCTCTGCACACTGTAGCCTTTTTGTTTCCACTAGACCCTTCTATATTTTGTGCTCCCTCACCAGGATCCCTTGCAGGGCACACCGGCCTGTGGGGAGATGAGATTGCTGCTTCAAGGTCTACCCACTTCTCTGTCACTGCTGGACAATCACTGTAGCTGTTTGATGTAATTATGAATTCCAAAAATCGATATTGAACCATGCTTATAAACTGATCTGTTCATCCGGGCATGATTGGGTTACGATTAGGGTGTTGACTGGGCCACGTCGGTAGGGCGTTGAGCCCTGCCCCTTGGTGGGTGTGGTCTCAAGTATAAAAGGCAAGGCAAAAGACAGAGGGAGCAGATTTGAGAAGCAGATTTTTA
>PVKH010020847.1:0-14485 GCA_004027955.1 Chaetophractus vellerosus | reverse complement strand
GAAAGCCGCGCCTGCGCAGTGACCACTCTCGGCGCATCGCCGCAGCAGGGGGAAGGGGAGATATGTAATAAAATAAATAAATCTTTAAAAAAAAAAAAAAATACCAAATGCTGCTCCTTTTGCTTTTTCTAGGAGGCCTGTGCCCTTCAATATTACTTCTTGATACTTTGGAGGATCCTAGGAATTTTGCCGCCATCTAAGACTTATATGAACCAGCTGGCTATGAACTCTCCTGAGATGAGTGAATGTGACATCTTACACACTCTGCGGTGGTCTTCCCGACTCCGGATCAGCACCTATATCACCTGGATAAAGGTACCACAGGATAACAGAGTTTGAAGCTGAGGTTTATTCAAAGCCAACATACCCTGTGCTTAGGGGAATTTTTTAAGGGTAGTGAAAGGTTTAGATTCTCTCTATATATTGATCTTCTGAATATTGTTTTCTTGGTGTCCAAACAGGATCACCTTATCAAACAGGGAATGAAGGCTGAACATGCCAATTCTCTCATAGAACTGGCATCCACAAAGTGCAGCTCAGTGAAATATGATGTTGAAATTGTAGAGGAATACTTTGCTCGACAGGTATGTTAGTGTTGGAGCCAGAATGGTGGAACTTGGCTTTTACCACAGCCTTTTGTCATGACTAATAAATATCTTGGATATTTTTAAAGATCTCATCATTCTGTAGCATCGACTGTACCACCATCTTGCAACTCCATGAAATTCCTAGTCTACAGTCTATCTACACCCTTGACGCTGCTATCTCAAAGGTCCAAGTCTCTTTGGATGAGCACTTTTCTAAGATGGCTGCTGAGACCGATCCCCATAAGTCATCTGAGATCACCAAGAACCTACTTCCAGCCACACTGCAACTCATTGACACCTACGCTTCATTCACCAGGTGTGATGGGCCGCCTGCCCAGAGATGTTGGAAATGGGGGTTTTAGATTCTTGGGTGGTGTACTTTCTTTTCCAGATTCTTTAAATTGAACTTTGTAGTTCCAAGTATTTCACTCCATGTAACAGATTCCCCCAGAATTTTCCTTTTTTATGTCAGCTTAGGTTTTTTTCTCTTGGTATAATGTTTTCTTCTCTAATATGAATGGGTACCTGATGAGGGAATTTTCAGTTAGTTCAGGAAGAGTCCAGAGAAATCATTTCTGTAAATCTTTAAATATTTTCTAGTATTTTACTTGTGAGATAGATAATGTGATTTTTCTAAATAATGTCATTTCTGTTAACTGAGATGAAGATCTTTCAATACCAATTAGAGTGGCAGGTAGTTAGAGAAAAACATTTTTCTTAATGAGGTGGAGATTATTTTGAAATTGCTCTTTCTACGGCAAGCTTTGTAAATTGCAGGCTCTGTAGACTTGTTTTGATTGATCTGCATGATGTTCAAATATTTTAACATTCATTTTTAGTGTATAAAAACTGAGAGATGACTCACAGATCATGATTTCTGGCTTTTTATATTGGAAGAACTGGCAACCTTGGGCCGGAGTTGCCATAGGAGAGAAGCAGACTGGCGTCGAGTAATGGTGGCCTCTGGCAGCAGCCCTCACCTGGCCTCATACACTCATTTACTGTATCTGCTTTCTCGAGAACTGCACTCTTCAGCTCCTGCTCTAGGCGACTTTCATGATGAAAGGGGCTTGGATCATTATAAAATTTAATGCTGTTTTTTGGTGTGAATGCCCTATAGTAGAGAGGAATATTGCTTGAGGCAAAACTTTGGAACACATATTAGTAACAAGTATGATAGCCTGTTATGTGCCAGGTGCCTTTCTAAGTGGTGAGGTTACAGCAGTTAGCAAAGCAGACCAAGTCTCTGCCCTCTGGAAGCTTATAATCTAAAAGTTATGATTAAAAAAAATTTTTTTTTTCCACTTTTTAAAGGTTTTTAATAGTAAAATACATCTTACAGGCTCTATTCTGGCCTACTAGGTCAGTGCTTACTAATAAAAAAGTTAAACAGGTTTTTTTAAAATTAAAACTTTTTTTTTAAACTTTGGTACTTCTCAAAGACTTTAATATATACATTACTAGTCTTCTAGGGGAGGGGGAGATAAGGGGAGAAGGATATAGTATTTTCTGTCTCCCAACTTAATTTGTCATGGAATCATGTTTTGGGAGCATTTCAGAGAATGGGTTATTCCCATTAGAATGGAATTTCCCATTAGAATTCTTACCAGACCAAGAAGGGTCAGACACTTTCAATTTCCTTTAATAGATTAGGAAACCGAGATATAGGTTTACTGACTTCTTGGGTTAGTCTCTCCTAATTATGAAATTAAATTCCTTTAGCTTTTGCATAATATCCCCCTATTTTTTCTTCAGAGCCTATCTGCTACAGAACTTTAATGAAGAGGGAACCTCTGATAAACCTTCCAAGGAGAAACTGCATGGCTTTGCTGCTGTTTTAGCGATTGGCTCTAGTAGGTGCAAGGCCAACACTCTGGGTAAGTAAGTGTGCACTGCTAATACTACTATTTTTCTCCCTCTCTACCTGTCTTCTGGCACTTAACCATTTTTTGGTGCCCTACTTAGGTCAAGCAGATTTATCTGTTTTGATCTTCATAGTAACTCTGTGAAATAAGTGTTATTGTTATCCTCTTTTTACTGATGAGGTAACTGAGGTTTAGAGGAGTTGTTACAAGTTATACCACTTGTAAGTGGTGGAGCTGGCACCCAACTCTAAATCAGTTGGTTCCAAAGCATTTGGCTATTCCTTCTTTAGCACAAATGTTTCTTCTCCTTTTCATTTATAGACATTGGGAAGACTAGACTAGTAAACTGCTACTTTGTGCTTGGCAAAAAATCTCTTTCCTTGGTTAGAGTTGATCTGGTAGAACTTTAGGATGGGGAATCAAAGCAGTTGAGTAGGATTGGGGGTTAAGTTTAAAATTTACAGCCATTTGTATTTCGTTATTTCAAGCTTTAAATACCCTCTGAATGTCCAGATATTCTGACGTTTAGAAATTAAATGTTACAATCTTATTGAATGCTGGGCTTAATGTGCGTTAATGATCCCTGCCCTCAAAGATTTTTCTTAAGGAGAAAACAGGTCGAAGAGATACCCTTTCAGAGCAGGGGAAGCCCATCTTTAGTGGTGATTTTAGGCTAATTTGTAAAGATCCATCCTCATTTTTGCATCTTGTTTTCAGTTGTCTTCTTTACTTGCAAGATTAGAAAGTGAATTTAATGGGAAATGAAAACCTTACGAGAAATTGTTAAGCAATTACTAAGCAATTAGCTGGTTCTTGGAGATATTGCTTCTATTGAAATATCCATATAAGGTCTCTTAGTAATTATTTTGACACCGTGGGCTGTAGTGTTTCTCTTTCTGCATTTGGGCTTAATCTTGCAAATGCTATCTGTTCTTCCTTCTCTCTCGTTATGATTCCTTATTCTTTCTGTTGCCTCTAGGTCCAACACTGGTTCAGAATTTACCATCATCTGTGCAGACTGTGTGTGAGTCCTGGAACAACATCAGTACCAATGAGTTCCCCAACATTGGATCCTGGGTGAGTCTGACTGTTTAAGGAGTAGAAACGCTGAGCACTAGCCCCTCTATGTTCTGTTTTTACTCTTTAGGCTTAAACTGGCTACCAAAAGATGCACTGTTATTTGCAATAGTATTTTCTGTGGCTGAATCAATAATCAGTGCATTGAATTACCCAAATGGTGCCCATATAATCCTTTGTTACCACAGGTCAAATCACTCTATTTCTCTGAACCTCGGTTTCTTCATGCATTAAATACTGAGATATGAAGATTAAATGGAAAAATATGTAAATTGCCTACCACATTCTTTGGCACACAAATTCTCAATAAATGTTAACTCCATTTTCTTTCTCTTTTAGACTATATGTCAGAAACCTGCCCCTTTTGTCATCATTTTATGGGGTAGCCTTTTGGATTCTCTTAAGTGTTTAGACACTATTGAGTCTTCTGTCAGTTTACTTGGGTTTTGGGTATGCTGTACTTATTAACTCTCTTAACAAAATACTATGTTGTTAAAACCCTTTGGAAAAGCTAGGTTTTATAATCTTGTTATCCCTGCTTTGTTTTCGTGACTTTTAAATACCACACAGAGCTATAGTACAAGAATAATTATGATATAGGAAATGGAGACCCAGATGTATTACAAAATCCAGGTTTCTGAATTGTTAAAGAAAGATAATAGTTTTAATGTTCAGTATAGTACACTGTTGTTTAATTATTTGAAAAGTGGTACTGGGTGTCTCTTATATTTTACTGTTAATTTTGTACTAACTAAAATTTCTTGACTGCTTCCTTCCCCACATTCTACTTTCTTTCCCAGGATGAATAACAGTATATATTATATTGCATAAAGGCCATTGTATATCAAAGAGGTCTTGGTTTATGTCAGTTTTTTTTCCCCCATGACAGAATTTTATCCAGAGTAGATGGTCTGTTCACTCACATCTGATTTGCTTCCTTTTAGCGCAATGCCTTTGCTAATGACACCATTCCTTCAGAGAGTTATATCAGTGCTGTGCAGGCTGCTCACCTGGGGACTCTTTGTGGCCAAAGTCTGCCCTTGGCTGCTTCCTTGAAGCACACCCTCCTCTCACTGGTCAGGTTGACTGGAGATCTTATTGTGTGAGTACCCAGTTCATAGCCCTAATTCCTCTCTATACCTGCTATTCTATTATAGCTAGTAAAAACCATTGAGGGTTTTTATAACTATAATAACACTTTTCTCTCATGCTTCTTTAGCAAACAAAAGTATTATGTTTGAGAAGAGTATGAACATGTATCTAGAATGATTTTTAACTTAGAGGTAAAAGCAAAAGTACCTCCTTTCCCTTTCTGTATAGAAGTTTTCAGAAAACACATGCTGGGTTTAAGTAATTGTGAAGTGGAGGTGCTTGAGGTTTAAGTTTTAAGGTGATAGTGACAGATTTATTAGAAATAATGTTTCTCCAGAATCACTGTGGGAGTTAGAATTTGCAGTTTTAGGGAGGGGCCATTTTGTCTTCCTATTCATAGATCATGGGTAAAGTCGGACATCACATTGCCTTAAATGCCTTAAAAGCAACACAGAATTCTGGCATTTCTTCTAGAAAGAATTGTCTAGATTGTTGCTTAGGCTTCAGTTAACTTTGTTTTATCATAAAATATATCTTATATTTTTAATTTAACAATAAATGGGGTTTTCATATGGAAATCACTTTTGCTTCTGATGGAATAGTGAAAAAGAAGAATATTGTATGATTACCCTTCTGTAGAAAACAACTATTAAGGGAAAAGAGACTGGAATAAACTCCTCCCCTTCCCCCTAAATAGTTGAATTACCCATCCCCACTTTGCACCTTTCTGGAAGATTATATTCACTAACTTGGTTCCATTTTCTTTGCTGAAGTTGGTGTGATGAGATGAACCCACCTCAGGTGATTCGGACCCTGTTACCCCTTCTTTTGGAGTCGAGCACTGAAAGTGTTGCTGAGATCAGTAGCAACTCCCTGGAACGCATCTTGGGGCCTGCCGAGTCTGATGAGTTCTTGGCTCGTGTTTATGAGAAGTTGATCACGGGTTGCTACAACATTCTGGCCAACCATGCTGATCCCAATAGGTGAGCCTGACTGAGGAAGGCAAACAGGTTCCTGTGACCTGCTGCTATCAATGAATGTAACAACCCTGACTTCATGTCCTTATTAATTAATGGCTTATTTTTATTGTGCTTTTTAATGGAAAATCCTGTACTTGTATGCATTTTGCATTCACTTGGTAATGTACAAAAGGTTATTTGGAGTCCTCTTTTGTGACCATTCTTATAAATAAATGTTAGGAAGATGGAGGACTTAAATCTTTAGATTTGGATACTTGAAGTTAAATAATTAAATAAATGATTATCAAGTACTATACTAGATTACAAAGGAGCTTGAGGAAATTAGTTCCTAATATATTTGTGACCATGTTTCTTAAACGGTTGGTTTATGGAGTTAAGAGATCCTATAACATTATTTGACCTTGGTATTTTAAGCCATGTTGATATAGAAGAGCCATAAAGAATAGTAAGGTGTGGTTTTACCCCACTGAGAACTGTACAAATGAAGAGTCCAAGTGAGAGTCTAGATTTTCATCAAGTGCTCCTTTTTCCCTTTCTCTTTTTTAAAATTTCTCCCCTTCCCTTTCTTTTTCCCCTTCCTCTTTTCCAAACAGATAAAGAATTTAAGGCAATTTAGCTATGCCGAAACGCTTTATCTAAAGTGTCTTCCCAAGAAAATCACTAGCAGAATCAGGATTAGGACTTTAAACTTCCTTTGTCTTTGCTGCTTAATCGCCTAGGAGAGAGGGTAGTAAAATAGAATTGAAGTGTTGCTGTTAATTAGAAATAGTTTCAAATAACACTGGTGATTCTTTAGACTCTTAACCATTTAGTACATCATTTATCTCTGAGTTTATGAATTTTAAAATTTAATTGCAGTTTAATTTTTCAAACATTTATTGAGTCAGGCTTTGTGCCAGGCTTTATACTGAGCATTGACACAACAAAACAAATAGAAAGGTTTCCTCAAGGTCTAGTGATAAACTTTGGATTTTCTTTTTTAATCAATATTAAGATGACTTTGAAACGCACTTATTTCTGGTAGTTAATTTTTTTCTTTTGATGCTTAGTGGACTGGATGAATCCATCTTGGAGGAATGTCTCCAGTATTTGGAAAAGCAACTGGAAAGTAGCCAGGCTCGTAAAGCTATGGAGGAGTTTTTCTCTGACAGGTGAGCTGTATTTGGTTTTGTCCAGTGAACATTGTTTGAAAGCCTCCTGAAAGCAAGGAGCTATCTGCTGACTTAGGTGTTCTTTCTCAGGGAACACTTAAGGCCTGATGAGGTGACTGTGCTTCAGGGAGGAGTTAGAGTTAATTACTGACTCCCTGAGGTTGTTGATGAGAGGGGTTTGAGTTCCTGAACAACTTGTGTTGGCTCACAAATGACCAGTTCCCTAGGGATGAGATTGTGAAGACATAGAAACCGCTGCCTTTTATGTGAAGCTTAATGTGATTCTTGACATTTTTTCCTCTTCCTGCCTCCCAGTGGAGAACTTGTGCAGATCATGATGGCAACAGCCAATGAAAACCTCTCTGCTAAATTCTGTAACCGAGTTTTGAAATTCTTCACCAAACTCTTCCAACTGAGTGAGTGACAGCTTTTAGTAATCCTCTTATGGAAACTTTGATGTCCAGCTAATACTGTGCATATCTTCTGCCCGACTTTAACTATAGTATAAAAATATTAACAAGTGGAGAGAATCCCTCTGAGAAAGTTTGAAAGGAAGTTGAAAACTTGCTTGAAGCTGTTTCCCCTTTCTTGGCTCACAATTTGCCCTTCCCTCCTTTTCTCTGCCCTTCTTCACTGAGTTGAGTCTCTTGCTCTGTCCCCAGCTGAGAAGAGCCCTAACCCGAGTCTTCTACATCTCTGTGGCTCTCTGGCACAGCTTGCTTGTGTGGAGCCTGTACGTCTCCAGGCCTGGCTCACCCGCATGACTACATCACCCCCTAAAGATTCCAGTCAGCTGGATATGATTCAGGAGAACCGGCAGCTCTTGCAGTTATTGACTACATACATTGTTCGGGAAAACAGGTAGAACAACTGCATTTAGGTCATATGTCTCTTAAAACCCCAGAAATAGGGTAAAAGCATTTGCAGGTATCTTTCCTTTAGGCATCAGTCTTAGCATTTTCAAAATTTCCATACCTCCATCCTTCTAGACTCAAGGAGTCTAGTGTAGTATAGCTCTTTGGTATTTCCCATGGAAAAACTTTTGGAATGATTCTGCTTGTCATTTGTAACATGGGTGAATTTTCTGCTCTAGTAGCCCAAGGCCAAAGCTGGGATTAGTATATATAGTCATATATTTTATTTTTAATTTAATTACTCTTACAAATTTAGAAGTACTCAGTCTGATTCCTATTAATTACTTACTAATTTGCTATTTCTCTTCTACCAGCCAAGTTGGGGAAGGTGTATGTGCTGTGCTTCTGGGTACCCTGATCCCCATGGCAACAGAGATGCTGGCCAATGGTGATGGGACTGGCTTCCCTGAACTCATGGTTGTGATGGCAACCCTGGCCAGTGCAGGTCAAGGTGCTGGCCATCTTCAGCTTCATAATGCTGCTGTGGACTGGCTGAGTAGATGGTAAGATTATGAAATTGGAGGAATCCATCTGTAGGTGACAATATTTCTTTTCAAGAAGAGGGTGGTAATTGTAGGCTGCTTTCTTTGTAGCTCAGAGAAACTTGAATTTTTCTCTTTTTATTGGGGTTGAGGGGGTAGCCAATAACTGTTTACTTTAGGCTTAATCATCATTATTTTCTTAGTGTGTGTATTAATCAGCCAAAGAGGTGCCTTTGCAAAATATACCAATAATTGGTTGGTCTTTATAAGGGGTATTTATTTGGGGTAGAAGTTTACAGTTACCAGGCCACAAAGCATAAGTTTCTTCTCTCACCAAAGTCTACATATTGGAGCAAGACAGCTGCTGACATCTGCAAGGGCTCATGCCTTTGGGTTCCTCTCCTGCCGGGGCTGCGTTTCTCTCTGGGCTTAGCGCTTCTTCCACAAGGTCAGCTGTACTCTATCAGGCGAACAGCCCTCTCCAACATCAGAAATGCATCTCAAAAATCTGCTTCTCAAATCTTCTGCCTTGCCTTTTGCACTTGAGACCACACCCACCAAGGGGTGGGGCTCAACGCCCTACTGAGCAGCCCAGTCAACACCCTAATCATAACCCAATCATGCCCAGATGAGCAGATCAGTTTACAAGCATGATTCAGCTTATATTTTTGGAATTCATAATTAGATAAAACTGTCAAACCATTACAGTGGTTTTCTATTCGCTATCCCTGAGAGTAGTCTTGGGAAAAGTATAGCAAGTATCAATGACAGTTCTGGCCAGAGCACCCCAAGCCTCTACATAGTTTCCTGAGAGTGCCTTTGCCTTACAGTGTCCACAAAGTCATTCAAGATTCATGAAGATGCTACCTTTCTGTGGTTCCCTAGATAATTTTGCATTCTTCCTCTTTTCTTTCCTTTGGGACAGCAAGAAATACCTGTCACAGAAGAACGTGGTTGAAAAACTGAATGCCAATGTAATGCATGGAAAGGTAAGAAAAGTGAGGAGTGACAAGAGTCAGGGAGTGAGGGGAAAAGAGGATTCTTGTCTTTGTGATCCAGTGGCAATCTCTGCTTCATATTGGCTTCTGTCCCTGGCTATCCTCTAGACGATAAAGTCTACAATCACAAAGACCTTGAAGTGTGATTGTAAACTGCATGCTCTCAGGCCTCTTCCAGGTGGCAAGGAAAGATAGGAAGTAAATATTTTGGTAAACAAATATCCTGCAGAATCCTCTTTAAAACCTAGTGAGTTTCTGCTATTTTAAGATATTGATTGCTATGGAATACTTGCCCCTTGCTCATTCCTTGGAACTGCACACTCTGATTTAATATTATTTGGGCTTACAGACTACCTCCTCAGGTCCAGTCTAGATACTAGAATTACTTACTTTGCCTGAGTGCTCAAGTCACTGTGTTGAAAAAATATGTTTGAAATGGACAGATGTTCTGCATTCAGGCATTTTTCCCCCCCTATCTGACCCAAGGACCTGTCATAGGTAGCTAAGAACAGATAGCTGGGCTCTGAGACCCAACAGGGTACCATTCATTTTTTCCCTCTTCTCTTGCTAATCTTTATCCTTTCAAAACTGATATGTCAGAGTGCAGAGTGCGGGAACTTAGACATCTGAGGCTTTGATGCCAGACTCTTGTGTTTTATTTAGGCAAGCATGAACCAATTGCAGTGGTTTGCAGGAAAATATTTCACTTGATCTCTGAAGCTATTCTTCCTTTCCTGCATTCGTTTGAAACCCAATAATTAAAATGCAATCCACCAATGGTTAAAAAAAAATATGCTAATGAGAGTCCCTTCATACTTTTTTTCCCTTTTTTAAAAGATCTATTTTATTTATTTGTCCCCCGCCCCCTTGCTGCTTGTACTCACTGTGTCCATTTGCTGTGTGTTTTCCTGTGTCTGCTTGTCTCCCTTTGTTGTGGCAGCCCACACTATGGGGGCCATCAGCTCACCGTACTACGCGTACCAGTTTGCCTTCACTGGGTGGCTCTGGGTATTGAACCCAGGGCCTCCCATATGGTAAACAGGAGCCCAAACACTTGAGCCACATCTGCTTCCTGCCTTCATACCTTTAATGTGGCCTTTTCTCGAATGATTTTTGTCTTTTTTCACTACATTTTCCTAATTTTAATTTCACTTCATCTTGCAGGATTTTGTAAAGAGTTATCTTTGTGCTTAAGAATGAATGAATACATATGAATTCAGTACACTTTATTGATGAATCATATGCAGACATAGAGCTAAGAGCTGGGAAAATAGATAATTAAGACATGCTTTTCTTCTCAACTTCTATTCTATTCCTTTGATCTTGAGCTTCATTGGAAAAGGCTTGAGAAAACATGGTTTATGTAATAATAAAATATGGAGAACTGAGGTTTCTGTGGTGTCATGGCTTTCTTTTGTAGCATGTGATAGTCTTGGAGTGCACATGTCATATTATGTCTTACTTGGCTGATGTTACAAACGCCCTGAGCCAGAGTAATGGTCAAGGCCCAAGCCACCTCTCTGTGGATGGAGAAGAGCGGGCCATTGAGGTGGACTCAGACTGGGTGGAGGAGTTGGCAGTGGAAGAGGAAGATTCTCAGGCGGAGGATTCTGTAAGTACTAAGTAATCTCTAAGTTAACTTCTCAAGTTAATGCCTGATTGGCATTTGAAGAACTCATGCTAACAATTCTTTGGAATTTTAAAAGTGAGTATCCAGAATGTAAATTCTTGGGCCCTGTTTTCCACCCCTGTGAACTTCAAAACTCTTCCCAGTCCATGTTGCTTTCTTTCAGCTTATGTAACTAATGCCAGACTCTAGTTTTCAAGGCCTGCAAAGCAAACCATAGGAATCTAATCTCTTGGGAAAGGGAATATTTAATAAGCAGATGCCTTTCCTCCATCCAGAGTATTGTCTTGCCTATCCTCATTCTTTGCATCCAAAATGGAATTTCAGGGATAAGTTTTCATGGGGAAGGTGTGAGTTCCCTTGTAGAGAAAGCATACGATTTATTTTATTTTTTCCTAACCACAAAACCTCTAAAGTGTCATCTGAAATTGCAGCAGATTTTTTTACCTGCTATTTCCAACGGGGCAAGTTTCTATTTGCTATTTATGAGTTGACTAGATACTCTCCAAAGGGGTTTGAAAACATGTGTGTTTTATGAGGACATATTTCTGATTAAAAAAGAGTTCTTGTCTTTGAAGGATGAAGATTCTCTTTGCAATAAACTCTGCACTTTTACCATCACACAGAAAGAATTCATGAACCAGCACTGGTAAGAGTAATTCTTTTTAGGTGAGGGTTTGCCAGGCCTTGATTATTGGGACTTCTTGGCTTATTTGCTGGTTCTTATTCTTTGTAGGTACCACTGTCACACCTGCAAAATGGTTGATGGAGTGGGTGTGTGCACAGTGTGCGCTAAAGTGTGCCACAAAGATCATGAGATTTCCTATGCCAAGTATGGATCCTTCTTCTGTGACTGTGGAGCCAAAGAAGATGGCAGCTGTTTGGTGAGAGATTTAGAACATTCACTGGGTCATAAAGGGCAATTTGTTAGTGACACTGGGATACTTAAGCTTAAACTGGAAGATTTGCCACCCCTGCTTCCCACCACATTCACACAGTATCAAATGTTATAATCAATACCTGATACTGTGAGTGGGTAAAGAATTAGATATTAGCTGAATACTCTGAATATCATAATTTAGGTTTTTGAATATCATTTAAATGCTTGGCCAATTTCTCTTTTGGACCAGATTTCCCACCAAGATCTTAGACAGTATTTCATCTGTGCTTTGTGGCAAGAGCCTAGGTACTCTGTCTAACCATTTCTATTCCTAGGCACTGGTGAAGCGAACTCCCAGCAGTGGCATGAGCTCCACCATGAAAGAGTCAGCATTTCAGAGTGAACCCAGGGTTTCGGAGAGCTTGATACGCCACACCAGCACCTCCCCTGCTGACAAGGCCAAGGTCACCATCAGTGATGGAAAGGTTGCTGATGAAGAGAAGCCCAAGAAGAGCAGCCTCTGCCGCACAGTAGAAGGCTGCCGGGAAGAGCTACAGAACCAGGTGGGGCTTCCTGGTGCTCCCTGGTATACTAGGCAGAATTCAGAGTGTGGCAGGTTTGTGAAGAGTAAATAATGCACAAGGCTCTCTTTGCAACTCTGCTACTCAGTACTGGGACTTGTAGCTGTTTTCTTCTGTCTCTTAGGTTTACCCATTTTCACATTGAGAATACGAATAGTATATATTGTCGGTCACTACCTCATAGGGAAGGATTTATGACTGAGGAGTATTGTGGGGGATTGGTGGTAGTTGTGGAGTAAATTTTAGTTATGTAATGCTCCAGAGAACCCTTCCTCAGCCAGGGTTCCTCACATGAAGCATAGAATACAGATGATTTGGGTGACTGTTCTCAGTTTTCCAAAGCATGGCCTAGCATAACTAGAACCATTCTAGATGCATAGGAGAGAAGTTAATTAATTGTATATGATGGATGCCTTTGAGCCTTAGGGTATCTCTGTGGGACCCATGGTTTAGAAAGATTTCTCTAGAGTCAATAACACATTAGTGTTTTGGCTGTTCTGCTAAGGAAGTGTTTGGAAGACTTTTATGTATAGGAGGAATCAAATCCAGTGTTAGGGAGAGAATGAGATCCTGGCTAGAATATCCAGTTAGGAAATTGGATCCTGAAATTAGTTGCTGGCAAGAATATTATCAGTATGACCCATTATTTCTCTCTTTTTTTTTTTTTTTTTTTCACTTGTGTATTTGGATTTTTCTCAGGCCAATTTCTCCTTCGCTCCTCTTGTGTTAGACATGCTCAATTTCCTCATGGATGCCATTCAGACCAACTTTCAGCAGGCTTCAGCCGTGGGGAGCAGCAGCCGGGCTCAGCAAGCCCTCAGTGAGCTGCATACAGTGGACAAGGTGGTTGAGATGACAGACCAGCTCATGGTGAGTGTTGCCAGGGTCATGAAGTTAGGTGCTTGTGGGGACCAGCAAATTTATTGAGATACCAAGGTGTGCTAGATACAGATACTCTAAGGAATATTGTTAGAACAGTCAGTTCCTGGCAATTCAGACCTTAGAATCTAAGGTTGATATTCCCTGACCATATTATGAACAGTGTAAAGATCAGTATATTAGATGCATCTTCAAAAGAAGGGAATCTAGAGGCTATTTGGACCAACCCAGCAAATAAATCTCCTTTTCAGAAGTTCATATAAATATAAATAAATCCCAAGATGTGGTGAACTCCATTTTGGGGCAATTGTAATAGGTAGAAATTTCTTCTGTGGATAAAACAGAAAACCACCTTATGTAATTTCTTTCCTTAGGTTCATCAAGCTTGCAAAATAATGTTTATCTTCTTTAGCTTATAGTTTTTAGATAACTTTCCTCTAGTTCTTCATATGATTTGAGTTATAAGTTATAAGTCATTATCCATTTTATAATCTGCTAGTCAGTACTGAATTTAGTGCTTCTGGTGTGATCTGACTTTCTTCAGCAGCAGTATTTGTTTTACTAGCAGAAATTAAACTGGCAACCATTCCAAAAGGTAAGTGTAAAAATATTTTAAGTGAGATATATGAATAGATCTCACAAAGTGGCTGTTTTTAAGGGCACTGTGTTCACTTGGAAATGTGTGTGCTCGTGCACACGTGCATACATTTCGGTATTTTATTAAAAATCAGTCTCAGTTTTAGAGCAGAGGTTTTTAGGTTTTTAGATATTAAAAACCAAACTTAAAAATACTGGGGTGGGGGGTTTGGTAACCAATAAAGTTGCTGACTATTAGTTTTGCTGGGTTAGATCAATGAAAAAAAAGTTCCATCTATTATTACCATCATTTTATAAAAGAAAGGACATTTTTAACATTTTTTAGGAGGCCAGTATTTTATATTAATTTAGTTTTATGAAAAATTCACTACATTGTTTTCTACTTTGATAAATCTACCCAGCCTCCTTGGATTTGAGGTTGGAATCCATTGTTTTAAATGATTAAACTTAGAGTGTCTCAATCACATGAATAGTGTATGAATATACTGATTGTTTTTCAAGGTAGATATACCTGAGACCTTGATCTTATTTGCCTTCATCTTTGTCAGGTTCCCACATTAGGCTCCCAGGAAGGTGCCTTTGAGAATGTTCGGATGAATTACAGCGGAGACCAGGGCCAGACCATTCGACAACTGATCAGTGCCCATGTGCTCAGGCGGGTGGCTATGTGTGTGCTTTCCTCCCCACATGGGCGCCGCCAGCATTTGGCTGTCAGCCATGAGAAAGGCAAGGTGGGTCCCCCAATTCCTTCCCATTCACCTGAGGTCATATTTGT
>PVKH010020846.1:0-14484 GCA_004027955.1 Chaetophractus vellerosus | reverse complement strand
GGCCTCCCATGTGGTATACCGGCGCCCTATCTACTGGGCTATGCAGCCGGCCCGATATTGTATTTTTAATTTGCGTAATTTAACATAAAGCCTGGCACATACCATATGATCGATAATTGGGTCTTGCATAAATAAATAAACAAATGAATAACTTAATCCAACCTGATTGCTATGACTTCCTGGACTATGCAAAGAACAACAATTCCCCTTCCTTTTGGTTATTTTTATACAGTATGAGAGCTTTTTTTCTTTTCAACTTTTTTTTCTTTATTAGAGAAGTTATGGGTTTACAAAACAATCATGCATGAAATACACAATTCTCATATACCACTTGTAGCAATTGGCATTGTTTATGAATTCCAAAAATAGATATTGGAATATGTTTGTAAACTGGTCTGTACCTGGATGTGATTGAATTATGATTAGGGCTTTGATTGGGCCATGTCAGTAGGACATGGGGGCGGAGACTCACAGAGAAAACTACACAGCAGAGAGTTGGAGTTTTTGAGCTAGAGCCCTGGGAAGTAAGCACACAGATGAGCTTGGTTGTGAGGAAAGAGAAAATGCTCCGGGAAGAGAAACAAGCCATTTGCCCCATAGTCTACAGCTAGCCTTGTGGAGATAGTAGAGGAGCTGAACCCTGAGAGAAGCAAGCCCTGGGAAGAGGAGGCCTGAACCCTCACAGACTTCCACAGCCATTCTGCTGCAATACGTGGCAATAGACTTTGGTGAGGGAAGTAGCTTATGCTTCATGGCCTGGTAAGTGTAAGCTTCTACCCCAAATAAATATCCTTCATAAAAGCCAACAGATTTCTGGTATTTTGCATCAGCAGCCCTTTGGCTGACTAATATACCACATTACTAGTAACACCTTGCATTGGTGTGGATCATTTGTTATACTTGATGATAGCACATTTTTATAATTGTACTATTAACTATAGTCCATGGTTTTACTTAGGATTCACTGTGTGATGCAGTTCCATGGACTTTTGTTTTTAATTTTTATCCTGTTACAATATATACAGCTTAACCGTTCCCCTTTTAATCACATTCAGGTATATATTTCCGTGTTGTTAATTACATTCACAGTGTTGTGGTACCATCAACACCATCCATTACCAAAACATTTCATTGTTCAAAATAGGAATTCTGAACATTCCCTATCTTCACCACATCTCCTGGTAACCTATATTCTAGATTCTGAATCTATGAGTTTGTTTATTCTAATTACTTCAAATCAATGAGATCATACAATATATCATCCTTTTGTGTCCGGCTTATTTCACTCAACATGATGTCTTCATGGTCCATCCATGTTGTTGCATGTATCAGAACTTCATTCCTTTTTTATGACTGAATAATATTCCATTGTATGTATATTCTACATTTTATTTATCCATTCATCAGTTGATGGACACTTGGGTTGTTCCATTTTTTGACAATTGAGAATAATGCCGTTATAAACATCAGTTCAAATATCTGTTCATGACCTTGTTTTCAATTCTTTTGGGTATATGCCAAATAATAGGATTGCCAGGCCATATGGTAATTCTGTGCTTAACTTTCTGAGGAACCACCAAAATGTCTTTCACAGAGGGTGCACCATTTTACATTACCACCAGTAATGAGTGAGTGTTCCTATTTCTCTGCATTCTCTCCAACACTTGTATCTTTTTTAAAAAATAGTAGCCATTCTAATGGGTATGAAATGGTATCTCATTGTGGTTTTGATTTGCATTGTCCTCATGGCTAATAATGTGGAACATCTTTTCATGTGATTTCTGGCCATTTGCATACCTTCTTTGGAAAAATGTCTATTTAAGCATTTTGATCATTTTAAAATTGGGTTAATTGTCTTTATGTTGATAATATGAATGATTTCTTTATATATTCTGGATATTAAGCCTTTATCAGATAGGTGGTTTCCAATTATTTTCTCCCATTGTGTAGGTTGTTTTCTTACTTTCATGATAAAGTCCTTAGTGGAACAAAAGTATCAAATTTTTCTTAGATCCCATTTATACATTTTTGTTGTTGTTGTTGCTTGTGTTTTGGGTGTAAATTCAACCATTGCCTAGCACAAGGTTGGGAAGATGCATCCTTACATTTTCTTCTAGGAGTTTGAGAGCATTGGCTGATATATTTAGTCTTTGATCCATTTTGAGTTGATTTTTATATATGCTGTGAAGTAGGAATCCTACTTTTTTTTTTGCAAATGGAGTACCAGTTTTCCCAGAACTGTTTGTTGAAGAAACTATTTTTTCCCCAAGTGAGTCATCTTTGCCCCTTTGTCAAAAATCAATTGATAAATGCATCTTTGGGTAGTGCCCCATGATGCGTTTATCAATTGCAGTGTATGTGCCACTCTAATTGAGGATGTTGTTGATATAGGAAGGTATGGGGGATGTGGAGAGCAGGGCATATGGGAATATTTTTTTAATGTGGGAAAATTTTATATGGGGCATGTGGGAATTTTCGTATGTGGCATTTGTGTAATCTAAGTATCTTTAAAAAAATTAATTAATTTAAAAAATCAATTGGCCATAAATGTGTGAATTGATTTCTGAGCTCTCAATTCTATTCCATTGGTGTGTATGTCTGAACTTGTGCCAATACCATGATGTTTTGACTGTAGTTTAGTCATAAGTTCCATGACTGGATGGTGTGAATTCTCTAACTTCATTCTTCTTTTTCACAGATGGCTTTAGCTATTCAAGCCCTGTACCCTTCCATGTAAATTTGAAGACTGGCTTTTCCATTTTTGCAAAGAAGGGTGTTGGAATTTTTAATGAGCTGCATTGTATGTATAAATTGCTTTGGATAGGATTGACATTTTAACATTTAGTTTTTCAATCCATGAACATGGAATGTCCTTCCATTTATTTAGGACTTCTTTGATTTGTTTTAGCAACATTTTATATTTTTCTGCATACAAGTCCTTTATATCCTTATTTATATTTATTCCTAGACGTTAGATTCTTTTAGTTGCTGTTGTGAATGGATTTTTTTTCTTTATTTCTTCTTCTGATTATTCGTTGCTTGTTTACATAGAAACAACACTGATTTTGGGGTGTTGATCTTGTACCCTGTCACTTTGCTGAATTTATTTATTAGCTCTAAGAGCTTTGTTGTGGATTTTTCAGGATTTTCTGTATATAAGACCATGTCATCAGTGAATGGCAAAAGTTTCACTTCTTCCTTTCCAGTTTAGATTACTTTTATTTCTTTTTCTATCCTAAATGAGCTGGAAAGAACTAACAGTACAATGTTGAATAACAGTGGTGACAGTGGGCATCCTAGATTTGTTTCTGATCTTAGAGGGAAAGCTTTCAGTCTTTTGCCATTAAGTAGGGTGTTAGCGGGTTCTATTCCTAGTGTTCTAAGGGTTTTTTTATCAAAAAGTGGTGCTGGATTTTGTCAAATGCCTTTTCTGCAACAATGGAGATGATCATGTGTTTGTTTTTTCTTTAATTCTGTTAATGTGGAGTTTTTCGGGTTGCCGAAGGGCTGCCCATGCAAAGTACCAGAAATAGTTTGGTTTTTATAAAGGGGATACATTTGGGATAAAAGCTTATAGTCCCAAGGCTGTGAAAAGTCCAACTCTAGGCACCATAAGACTTAGAGAGAGGTCACATTTGAATACCAAGGAGGTTTTCAGGAGATAACTCTTAGGCACTAATTATAATTGGGCTTAGTTTCATTAATACAGGAATAAGGTTTAAAAGCTGGGCTTTGCTTTATTGGGTGGCTTTTGGTTACTGATTCACTTGCTTTACCAGTAATTGGCTTGTTGAGATCTTCTATTTCTTCTTGGTTTAGTGTAGGTAACTTGTGTGTTTCTAAAAATTTCTCCATTACATCTAGGTTACCTATGTATTGGCATACAGTTGTTCATAGTATTCTCTTATAGTATGTTTTATTTCAGTGAGGTTGATAGTAATGTCCCCTGTTTCATTTCTGATTTTCATTATTTGTATCATCTCTCTTTTTCTTCATCAGTCTAGCTAAAGGTTTGTCAATTTTACTGAATTTTTCAAAGAACCAACTTTTGATTTTGTTGATCCTCTCTTTTGCTTATTAATTCTCTCTTTCATTTATCTCCACTCTAATCTTTGTCATTTCCTTCCTTCTGCTTGCTTTGGGTTTACTTGGCTCTTCCTTTTCTAGTTTTTCTAATTTTGAGGTTATGCCTCTGATTTGAAGTCTTCCTTCTTTTATAATGTAAACATTTAGAGTTATAAATTTCCCTCTCTGCACTGCCTTCACTGCATCCAATAAGTTTTGGCATGTTATATTGTCATTTTCATTTGCCTCTAGATATTTCCTAATTTTCTTTGTAATTATTGGTTGTTTAAAATTATACTATTTAATTTCCATATATTTGTGATTTTTTCATTTCTCCCTATGTTATTGATTTCTTGCTTCTTTCTGTTGTGGTCATAGAATATACATTGTATGATTTTAATATTTTTGAATTTATTGAGACCTAATGTATGGTCTATTCTGGAGAATGATGCGTGTGCACTTGAGAAGAATGTGTATTCTGTTGTTGTTGAGTGAAGTGTCCTACATATGACTATTTGGTTTAGTTGGTTTAGAATATCATTCATGATTTGTATTTCCGTATTGATCTTTGGTCTAGATATTTTATCCATTATTGAAAGTGGTGTATTAAAGTCTCCTACTATTAATGTAGAACCTTCAATTTCTCCTTTCAAATCTGTCAGTATTTGTTTCATATATTTGGGGGCTCTGTTGTTAGGTGCATATATATTTATAAATTGTTACATCTTCTTCTTGAATTGCTCCTTTTATCAGTATATAATGACTATCTTTGTCTCTCATAATTGTTTTTGACAAAGTTTATTTTATCTGATATTAGTATAGCAATCCCAGCTCTCTTTTGATTATTGCTTGCATAGTATATATTTTTGTACATCCCTTCACATTCAACCTACTTGTGTCTTTGAATTTAAAGTGAATCTCTTGCAGACAGCATACAGCTGGGTCATGTTTTTAATCAATTCTTCCATTCTCTACCTTTTGACTAGAGAGTTTAATTCATTACATTTAAAGTCACTGTTGATAATGCAGGGCTTTTTACTGCCATTTTGCTATTTAGTCTTTGTAAGTTTTATACCTTTTTGCCCCTCAATTCTTCCAGTAATGCCTACCTTTATATTTACATGATTTTTGTGTGGTATCATAGTGACTGCCTTCTCATTTCTATCTGCATATAGTTTTTACCTATTTTCCTTGTAATTACTATGGGATTAAAATTTAACATCCTAAATATATAGCAATCGTATTTAGTTTGATACCAACTTGACTTCAATAGCATACACATATAGTTTTCCTATTCCTCCTTGTCTCTACACATCTTTTTTTGCTGGTTACCAATTATATCATTGTACATTGTATGTCCAAAAATCATAGCTGTATCATTCATTTTATGCATTTGCATTTTAGCATCAGCAGGAAGTAAGAAGTGAAGTTATGTATCAAAAAATACAATACAGCACTACTAGCATTTATAATTACCCAAAAGGTTACCTTTACTGGAGTTCTTTATTCCTTTATTTCTAGGGTTCTTTCTTTTCAGTCTGTAGAACTCCCTTTAGCATTGCTTGTAGGACAGGACTAGTGGTGATAAACTGTCTTAGCTTTTTTTTTTTTTTTTTTTTTTAAACCTGGGAATGTCTTAATCTCTCCATCCTTTTTGAAGGAAAGTCTTACCAGATATATACTTCTTGGTTGACAGTTGCTATTTTTTCAGCACTTCAAGTATTTCAACCCACTGCCTTCTGGCCTCCATGGTTTCTGATGAGAAACCAGTCTAATTGGTACTCCCTTGTACATAACACATTGCTTTTTTCTTGCAGTTTTCAGAACTCTCTCCTTGTCCTTTGCATTCAATAGTTTTATCAATATATGATGTGGTGTATTTTTTCATGTTTAGACTGGTAGTCTTTGGGCTTCTTGGATGTGAATATTCATGCCTTTTGCTAAGTTTAAGAAGTTCTCTGTCATTATTTCTTTGAATATTTCTTCTGCCCCCTTTCCTCTTTCTTATTCTTCTGGGACTCCCATAAGGCATATATTGGTATGCCTGATGATGTCCCAGAGGTGTCTTAGGCTATTTTCCCATTGTATAAGTATGTTTCTTTCTGCTCCTCAGCCTGACTCATTTCGATAATCTTGCTTTTGAGTTTACTGATTCTTCTGCCAGCTCCAATCTGCTCTTGAAAGCCTCCAGGAATTTTTTATTTCAGTTATTGTGGTCCTCAACTCCAGGTGTTTTGTTTGCTTCATTTTAAATTTCTCTCTTTACTAAGACTCTCATATTGCTTATTCATTTTTTCCCCAATATCTTTTGGTTATTTCCCTGTATTTTCCTCATCTCCTTGAGCATTTTTAAAATCATTTTTGGTATGTCCACATTCTGATCTTCTTTGTTGGTGTTTTCTGGATTTTTATCTCTTCTTTTGGATGGGCCATCATTTCCTGATTCTTTGTTTGTCTTATACTTTTTTGTTGCACACTGTATGTTTTAATATTTTTTAAATGTTAAGTCTGTTATTTATTCCCTGAGATGTCTGCTTCTTGATTCTGTAACTGGCTGTTGATAAGATAGTAATTTTCTTGAGCTTCAGCCCTTTCTTTATCAGGAATGTCTGTCCAAGACATATGCAATGTACAGGGTCCTCCCTGTCTTTTCTGGGCCTGTGATTTGTCCTGGCCTGTGCTTGTTAGTTGCTTTGTATACAGGGGTTTGAATGCCCCCTCTATTTCCAAGGAGAAAACCTCCCTCTCCTGGGTGTTTATAGCAGACAAATCTTTGTCTCACTGTCCACCTCTATAGTTTATTACACTCCTTTCATTGTCTCAAGCTGTTTTCACCTCGAAGGCAATTTCTGGGAGGGAGTCCTGCCAGAGAGGAGATTCCCAAATCAGTCTTTCCCAGCAGAAACTGGGCCAGAGACCCATAAAGGGGGCACAGACTGGTTCCAAAATGCTCTGGGGATGGTAACAGTAAGGGTGCCAGGAACTTCTTCCACACCTCCCCAAAGCTGAGCTTTCTTGACCTGCCCAGCAAATGCAGCACTTCATCTAGCTGTTCTCTGCAGCTCTGAGGAAGCATAGCATTTTAAAGTTTCTTCCACCACTGTCTTTGTTGGGGACAGGTTGGAGCAATGGCCCCTAACAATGGCCCCTCTCAGAGCCAGGGGATCAGTAATCTGAAGTTGCTAATCAAAAGCCATCATCAGCCATTGGCCAAGCCCATTCCTGGTCTTGAGGAAGAGGATTTTTACACCCCTTTCTGTCACCAGGGAGCTGGCCAG
The DNA here is from genome assembly GCA_004027955.1 of Chaetophractus vellerosus. Classification (NCBI taxonomy): domain Eukaryota; kingdom Metazoa; phylum Chordata; class Mammalia; order Cingulata; family Chlamyphoridae; genus Chaetophractus; species Chaetophractus vellerosus. The sequence goes on along the minus strand of PVKH010020846.1, from coordinate 7,141 downwards.
GTGCTAGACCCCATGGTGGCCTGCTGCGACAGTGTGGGATAGGCATTAGTAACTGCTGCCCTGAGAAAGCAATTTACTTATCTTTACTGTAATTCACCATCCTCTTCCTCCTGCCCTTCCTTGGATGTTGCATATTGTTCTGCTGGCCTTGGGGAGTTTCAACATAGTTGTTTCAGACAGATCCTGCCTGTTTAATAGTTGTTCTGGTGGAAGGACTGAATTCTAGAGCTTCCTACTCCACCATCTTCCCACAGTCTTCTCTAATATGTGAGCTGTTGCTTGTGCGTGGCACATAGGGGTAGACCAAGTCACACAGGACACGGCCAGTGGAGTGTAAGTAAAAGTGTAGGAAACCACAGGATGGTATCATTAAAGGGAAAGGGAGTGTCCTTCTTCACCCCTTTCTCCTTTCTGCTGACTCTGTTGTGGATATGTGGTCACTTGGAACATGTGTTGGAAGTTACATTCTGAGAATGGTGGAACAATAGCTAGAGGGAACCTGGATTTCTGGTGATTGTAGAGGTGCCATATCAGCCCTAGATGACCTATGTTAACTTTTTTTAAAAAAGAGAAATTGTGTTTACAGAACAATCATGCATAAATTATAGGATTCCCACATACCACCCTATTATTTGTTACAATTGATTTAAGTACGTTTTTATAATTGTGCTATTAATTATAGTCCATGCTTTAACTTAGGGTTCACTGTGCTGTGCAGTTTTGTGGATTTTCTTTTTAAAAATTTATTCTGATACCAAATATACAACCTAACATTTCTCCTTTTAACCACATTCAAATATATATTTCAGTACTGTTAATTACATTCACAATGCTGTGCTACCATCAGCACCATCATCATCAAAACTTTTTGATCATCCCCGTATAGAAACTATGTTCATTTTAAGCCTTAATTCCCTTTTCCCTACCCTCACTTTTAAATGAAAGAGAAATAACTTTCTATCTTGTTTAAGTCACTATTGTTTTGGTGTTTCTGTCACTTGCAATCAAATGCAACCCTAATTAATGTATTGACTAAATCATTTTTTCCTGGCTAAATCAGAGTCAAATGTCACGAAAATTATTTGGCACATCATGTCTTACTTAAGTATAATTACTGTTCTGGCTTCAGTTTTCTTTTGTAATTTTTCAAATCAGTTTTCAGGGAGGTATTTTAAAGGACCTAAATTTAGATAAGCAGGTGAGTCACTCTTTCCTTGTAAACAGAATTATGTCTTATTCAGTTTCAGAATTCCATCTCACTGTGACAGCTGACTTATAGTTGATACCTTTCAGTTCTATACCTCAGCATCACAGAAATGCTCAGCAGAGGTTATCTGTGCTACCAAAGAGTATTTGCTTTTGCTTACAGAGGAGGATGTTGTCTCCATGGCCAGGGGTGGGATCGATTTACATTTACCTGTTTCTCTTCATGATGTTTACCACATCTTTAAATCAGGGCCTACATCTCTGTCTCCACCATCTCTTGCTCTGTGTCTTATGACACATGCATTTAATGCATTGCAACCCCTTTTTGTTTTTCAGTATTATTTTTTAAAAAGTGTTTTGTCTTGGTTCACTTCACAGACAAAGGGTAGACAGCAGTTCAGGGGAAGAGAGTCATTATCCAACCCATCTAGTCAGCTTACAGTGTGAGTTGGGACTTTTGTATTAAAAAAGCTAAGAAGAGTTTTGATTAGGTGGATTTTCAGGGAGTTTTCCATGAGGAGCCAGCAGCCTGTGGTTATGTTCTGCACCTATTAAAAGATGGAGTTGTAAAACTGATGTGTATGTAATCTCTTTTCAGGTTTCCATGGCAACAGTGGAAGCAATTCAAAGGGAGCTTTTTCATTCTTCCTTCAAGACTTTTAGGCTGTGAAAATGCTTCAGAAAATAAATGTTCTTCCTTTTACATATAATATATCCATTTAGATTCATTTTGATGAGACAGTTACAAGGCTAGGAATACTCCCAAGATGTGAGTCCAATAAGTAAGTGGTTCTTCTACTAACAAGCTGTGTGACCTTGGGCAAGTGAATTATCCTCTGTAAGCCTCTATTTCCTCATCTATAAAACATGAATGAAAATAGCACCTATGCTACAGGATTGTGTGAGGACGAATAAGAGGATGAGCTGAGATACTGTGTTAGGTTGTAACCCTGGAACACGAACCTCACCCCTCACCCACCACTCTCAGAACTTCAAGAGATAAAGTAAACAAACAATTTCAATAAGATGAGGCAAGTTGAACTAGAGACCGTAGGATATATGAGGAAGCTGCAACTCTAAAGTGGGCTGAGGAGTGTTAAGAAGTCTTCAAGGGGGAGGGCATATTTATGGCTTGGAGGGTATCAGGAGCTCACGGAGTGAATATAGAGGGAAGATGTCTGAGGTAGAGGAACAGGAGGGATTGGAGAGCGAGATTGGTGTACGTGACAAATTGAAAGAAGTTCAAAACAATAGGAGCTTAGTCTTTTGGACATGAAAGATCAGAATTGACTTAGGTAAGTATGCAGCCTCAGATCACAAAGGACAATGCAATTTCCCATAAAGATTTGCTGTGTGTGTACCAGTTTTTGGTAAGTTTTCAAGGAATTTTTTCATTTCATCTAAGCTGCTAAGTATACACTTGCTCATAATACCACTTATTACCCTTATTATGAGCGGGACCTATAAATAGGTAGTGGTATCCCTTCTATCATTATATTATTATAATATCATTATATTGGTAATTTGTATTTTCTCTATTTTTTCTTAGCAGGGATTTATCTGTGTCTTTATATTTTAAAGTGCATTATTTATAAATAGGATGTTGTTGGGTTTTGTTTTTTATCCAGTCTAACAATTATACTAATTGGAACAATTAGTCTATATACATTTAATATAATTATTAATATGGTTGCATATGTCTGTTTTTTATTTGTCCCCTCCTTTCTTTCTTTATTCCTTTTTCCTGACTTATTTTGTATTAATGAAATATCATTTAATATTGCATTGTATCTCTCTTATTGGATTTTTAACACATTTTTGTATTCTCGTTTTTTTTAGTGATTGCCCTAGGTATTAAAATTTTCATTCTTGTTCCATCTACCTTCCCTTACATCCATTATGCTATCAATATACATTTTACTGCTACATATGTTACAAACTCTGTACTACATTGTTATTATTTTTGTTCTAAAATGCCTTTTAAAGAATTTAATAAAAAAATAGCCTTGTGATAAATATTGGCATACAAATATCTGTTCAAGTCCTTGCTTTTAATTTTGGGGGGTACATACCTAAAAGTGGAATTGCTAGGTCATATAGTAATTCTATGTTTAACTTCCTGAGGAAATTGCCCAACTGTTTTTTTACAGTGACTGCAACATTTTATATTCCCACCAAAAATGTACTAAGGTTCCTATTTCTCCACATACTTGCCAAAACTTTTTACTTTCTGGATTAAAAAAAAATACTGGCTATCCTTTTGAGTGTGAAGTAATATCTCATGATGTTGAGCATCTTTCCATTTGTGTATTGGCCATTTATATACCATTTTTGAGAGATGTCTATTCAAATCCTTGGTCTATTTTTAAATTGAGTTGTTCTTTTATTGTTGACTTGTAGTTCTTTATATTTTATGGATGTTAAACCCTTATAAAATATATTGTTTCCAAATATTTTCTTCCATTCTGTAGGTTGTCTTTTCACTTTCTTGATAATATCTTTTGATGCACAAAATTTTTAATTTTTATGAAGTCCATTTTATGCATTTTTTCTTTTATTGCTTCTGCTTTTGGTGTAATATCTAAAAACCCATTGCCAAATACAAGGTCATGAAGACATTTCCTTATGTTTTCTTGTAAGAGTCCTATCGTATTAAGCCATATGTTTAGGTTATTGATCCATTTTGAATTAGTTGTATCTGAGGAGAGTGGGAGTCAGAATTCATTATTTTCTATGTGGTTTCCCAGTTGTCCCCACACTATTTGTTGAAGAGACTATTCTTTCTCCATTGAATGGATGTGGCATCCTTGTCAAGCATCAACTGGCCGTAGATGATGTACTAGTTAGCCAAAAGAGTGCTGATGCAAAATACCAAAAATCTGTTGGCTTTTATAAAGGGAATTTATTTGGGGTAGAAGCTTACAGTTACCAGGCCATAAAGCATAAGCTACTTCCCTCACCAAAGTCTGTTGCCATGTGTTGGAGCAAGATGGCTGCCAACGTTCAGCCTTCCTCCTCCTTTTAAGGCTCCATGGCCCCAGCTTCCTCCATTATCAACCATAGGCTGGGATAGGTCTCGTCTCTCTCCTAGGGTTTGTTTCTCTCCAGGATAAGGTGCTTTGTTCGCTCTACAAGGTCAGCTGTAGACTCTCAGGGTCTCTATGCTTTGTCTGTCTTCCTGGGGCTCGATTCTCTCTGGGCTCAGCTGCTCTGCTTGCTCCACAAGGCTAGCTGTGAACCATTAAATGAATAGTCTGTCTCTTCTCAGGGCCTCTGCTGTGTCTGTGAAGCTGTCTCTATTCCTCTGTGTTCTTCTCCTGTGTGTTTACTTCCCAGACTCCAGCTCAAAACTCCAACTTCCCTTCTCTGCAGTTCAGTTTCTCTGTGAGTCCCTGCCTGCCCAAAAAAGAGGCAGGGACTCAATGTCCTACTCACATAGCCCAATCAAAGCCTTAATCATTATTTAATCAAGTAAAAGTGAAACCTTTGAATCCAATATAATCTAATATGCCCAGAGGAAAAGACCAGTTCACAAACATAATCCAATATCTATTTTTGGAATTCCTAAGTAATGCCAAACTGCTACAGATGTATTGGTTTATTTCTGGACTATTAATTCTATGTCATTAGTCTAACTGTCTATCCCTATGCTAACATTACACTGTTTTAATTATTTTAGCTGTGTACTAAGTTTTGAAATCAAGAAATGTGAGTCCTCCAACTTTGTTCTTCTTTAGAAAATTGTTTTGGCTAGTCAGGCTCCCTTGCAATTCCATATGTATTTAAGGATCAGCTTTTGCAAAAAAGCTTGCTGAAATTCATAATAGCCAAAAGGTGGAACCAACCCAAATGCCCATCAACAGGTAAATGGATAAACAAAATGTGGTAAATCTATACAATGGAATATTATCCAGCCATAAAAGGAAATGAAGAACTGATACATGTAACAAAATAGATGAACCGTGAATACCTCATGTTGAAGGTAATAAGCCAGACATGAAAGGAGAAACCAAATATTGTATGGTTTCTCTTACATGAAAAACTTGGAATAAACAAATTCATAGAGACAGGAAGCAGATAATTGGTTACTGGGGGTGGGGGAGGGGTTAATAGGTTGGTATTACTTAATGGGTATGAGTTTCTGTTTGGGATCATGAAAATTTTCTGGAACTAGATAGACATGAAAGTTATACAACACTGTCAATATACTTAATGTCACAGAATTGTTCACTTGAAAATGGTTAAAATGATTTTAAGTCATCTATATTTTACATGGTTAATTGTAAAGATGAAAATTCTGGGAAAAATTAGTCCTTATCCACATATTTACTATCTTAGATGTTTTTCATGAAAGTTTCTATGTGTGCCTTGAAAAAACATCTTATTTCATGTGGTCGCAGACTTGAGATTTCTGAAAACCAGACCCAGAGTCTCATTGTACAAGTGGCTGAATTACAGTGTAAACTGAATTCTCAACCTTGCAGGGAGTCTGCTGTTAAAAGTGAGGGCATAGATTGGAAAGGAATGGGATTCTGCAATTTGAAATAGGGACATATTGGTTGATAATAATAATGGTGAGGACATTAAAACCCTAGATTCTGCTGAGTCTTTGCCAGATAAAACTGTAATGGTCTGCCCTGAGGAATCAGTCACCCAAACTGAGGAACTGGCCAGCCACCTCCTGTCTTCATGAAGAACCAGCCACCAGACTTCCAGTCTGCCCTAAGGAATCAGATAGCCAACCTCCATCTGAAGAAATTAACCCTGCCATGCCTGATAAACCTGTAACCATCTCCCCTGATGAAACAGCCCCCATTCCTCTCTCTGAAGAGATTATTCCTGTTTCACCAGGTGAAACTTCAACTTAATGCTCTGAGGTAGCTGGATTGCAAGACACTTCACCACCCCTGTCTTCTTCCAGACCCATAATTAGATTGAACAGGCCCCAAAGGGTGAGATACAAAATGTGACCCATAAGGAGGTATGCTATACTCCAAAAGAACTACACGATTTTTCCAATTTATAGAAAGAAAAATCAGGAATATATGTGTGGGAATGGATTTTTAAAGAGTGGGATGATGGTAGAAGGGACATAAAGCTGGATCAGGCTGAAGTTATTGATATAGGCCCACTAAGGAAAGGTTCTGGATTTAATGTTGAACTTGAGGGGTTAGACAGGGCCTTAACAGTTTGTTTGGGTAGTTGGCTGAAGCCTGGACCAAAAAGTAGCCTACATTGCCTGAGGTAGAAATGCCAGAACTTCCCTGGTATAATGTAGATGAGGGGATCCAAAGGCTTAGAAAGATTGGAATGTTAGAGTGGATTTATCATGTAATACCTGCTCACCCACCCCAGAAATAAATTTGTGAAACTAACTCTGGCATCCCTGAAGAACTCTGTGGTTGCTCTCCTCTGATATTACCATGGGAACTGCTGTTACTGAACTTGACTCCTTAAACACAATGGGGATGATCAGATCCCAGGTTGGCAGAAGCTAAGTGGCAGCACTTAGGTGCCAAAGACAAGGTGGGAATGGTTACCAAAATGGACAGCAAACTCAAAACAGTAATTAAAATAGTCTGACTTGAGGCCGGCTGTATAGCCCAGTTGGTAGGGCGCCAGTTTACCACATGGGACGCCCCGGGTTCGGTCCCCGGACCTCCTCGAACGGGCAGACTGCCTTGAGAAAGCAAGCCAACACCCACGGGGGCACGCGCAGGCAAAGGCAAGCCCCCGCGAGCAAGGGTGAGCCCCCACGAGCAGGCGGGCCCCCACGCTGGTGAGCTGACTCAGCAGGTTCCCCCAGCAGGGGGAGACAAGCAGACACAGAGGAACGCAGAGAAAAAATGAACACAGCAAGAACAAGCAAAAAGGAGGTGGGGGGGGAGGGAGATGTATAATAAATAAAAAATAAATCTTAAAAAAAAATAGTCTG
>PVKH010020845.1:0-14110 GCA_004027955.1 Chaetophractus vellerosus | reverse complement strand
TGTAATCAATCATTAGTTTTCTAACTGACCTTTCTCCCTCCACTCTTAAAATTCTTCAGTTGTCCCTGCACATAGCTGGCTGAATAACTATTTTTAAATATAGATTATATAATAACCCTCTCATTTAAAACCCTTCCCTCTGTACTTACATTTAAATCTGTACCCCTGGCCATAGCATAGAAAATGCATTTTCTGGCCCCTGATAACTTTCCAAACTCATCTTGTGCTGATCTCACAGGAGCTCACTGTTTTTAGTAACACTGACCTTCTTTTAGTTGCGTAAGCATCCTGAGCAAGTAGGTCCAAGCCAAGACAGTATAGAGAATGAACCTTAATTTGTAATTCATATATTTATTTTTCACTGGTTGTGTTTCCGCTCCTTTCCATTTTAAAATATATTTCTGTACTGCCTAAATTTGTAGGATAAGCATTTATTATTTCATGACCAAATACATCTCTTAATAAGAAAATTTCCATTTCTATTGGTATTACAGAACAAACTCCCACTTAATCATTAGTTTTGACTTGCTTTTATAAACTGTTTGCATTTCTCTCTGCTTTTACCTATAACTATTGATATGCCACAGGCAGCAAGTTGTGTATGAAATAAAATTTTAATAGATAAAATTGCTAATATAGTTCTTAAAAGTTAATTGTGGCTCTTTTAGTGAATTTACATTCATTCTGAATATCCTTTAAATTAAGCGACTTGCATCATTTATGGTCATTTGTTTTCCTTCCTATAAACTCAGTTGGCAATCACAACAAAAAATAACACAGTTCTTCTAGTCTTGTCCTTCCACTCCCCTTGCTCTTCATTTTTCTCTTTTCTCTTGACCCTGATATCCTTACCTGAGTCATGGGCAGCACACAATTAGTGGCATTTCCAAAAGATTCAGCTGTATGCAGGCACGGTTTGTTGATTCATAAGTTAACATGAACAGCATTTGTAATTGGTATTCCTGATTGGCATAGTTTCAGAGAAGGAGAATGACTGTGGACCATCATTTTGATGTGAGTTTTTAAGAGGCCAGAGAACCCTTAAATCAGAGACCAACAATCAACGTATCTACATAACATGCACATAAATTGAACAATACCTTCACTCTTCTTATGAATATCCTTCTATAATAAACTTCTGAAATAGGAAAAAGCGGAAGGATAGTGTCCTCGTTATGAAATGGCACTAGATTGAAAACATTAACTTGGAAGAACATGCAACCTGCTAAGTCTAATACATGCCCTCTTTCAAATTCTGAGGCTCCATAACTAGCACAAGAGCTTACAGCTTAATTCCAAGGTTTAGTCCCTCCCCTATTGTTTACCTTTTCTCCTCTCTCTTTCTCTCTCTCTCTCTCTCTCTCTCTCTCTTCTTAAGCTTTTTCTGAATTGGGAAAAAAAAAATCCAAGTCTGATAGAATCATTTACTTACAATCTAATGGGTTCAGATGTGAGAAGACTGATTACATAAATCCATCATTGTACAGTCAAGTGAATGAAAATAATTCAAAACCAGTAATGTTTCAGAGGAGGAGGCTGGCTATATATCTTCATTTTAACACGGTAACATTTTTGTTTAAATTCCCTTTTACCAGGGCCAAAGATCAACATTGAACATGTCTACATAAGAATGTACATAAACTGAAATAAAAAAAAAAAATGCCCTCTTCTCAGGAACATTCCTGCTTTACAATGTTTGTACTGGGAAGATGGGAAGATAACATAAACAACGCTGAGTCACGTGTTCTTTTGAAATAATACTGTTCCAACAGTGGTAACGCTGTACACAATATATGGCATAGTCATTGTGTCTAAGAAGGTTCTTGAGATAATTTAGTTAAAAATTTTCACTTACATATGAAACAATGTAAGCCCTGTTGCATACATCTAGCTGGAAACAAAAATGGTGTCTTTTCTAACAGAGCTCATTCACCCAATGAGGGTGGACTCCTAGGTTGACTAGGAAAAATGAGAGAAGTTGATGGAAAGATCACGTACACTTGTTTCAGATTTAACACTTAATGAATAAATCCCTACTTTTTCCAAAGGAAGCTGGGAAAGGATCAGAGTCAAACTACTCCAGTGGGAATGGCAATTTTATAAGCACCAACAATAGTTCCTTCAAACTATTTATGGAGAGTTAAGAGATTAAGTTTCAAAATTTCCAAAGCTTTGGGATTATTATCTAGGGAATATATATTCTGCCTCCTTCTATGAAATACCAAAATTTTAAGATATTAGCCTATAAGCTTTTGTCACCTACAATTATTCAATTTAAATATTCGATTTAAAACATTTGAAGTGTGTACAGAATACTAACTTTAGAAATAATATTGGTATTTTTTTGTTCTTCAATACCTCAATTTCTTTACTCACTTCCCTATTCACTGTAAAACTACTACTTCTCCCCCTGGCCTTCCGTTTTCTTCCCTTACTTCCTTTACGATTAGCCTCATTCTCTCCTCTAATTTTTACTTTCCCTTTTTTTTCCTACATAAAGAGCTTCTTCCATCAATCTAAGATATCAAAATTGTTGTTATGGTTTCGACTTGTTCAAATGTAGCAGAGAAAGCTATTTAAATGGTTGGACATACAGTTCTTCTAATCATCTAGAAAACAGTAATAATGAAATGGAGCCGACATCCTAAGGGCACAATCAAAATATGAACAGGTAATAATTATTAAAATGTAAACCTCAGTGCCAAGAAGTTATGAATCATGTAGGAGGCGGTTGCACTAGTTAAGAACAGGGTTATTTATGGAAAAGTCATACTGAAAAAGAACTTTCAGTTTCGCCCTACTTCTCAATTAAAACACTAGTGACAATGAGCACCAAGTTCACATCCAATTAGTTTACAAAAGCCCTGACTATAATGCATAATATTCTAATATGGCACATATTTCTAAAACCAAACCAATGATACCTCACTAACTTTATTTACCATGAGAAATGGCTGATCCTAATAATGAACTTCTCCTGAGGTCTTGGATATAGTCTGGTCATTTCACTTATGGGTTTTGTGCTACTCAATTAAGACAAATTTCTCAGGGACAGTGAATAAAACTTCTCATTCCTTTGCCAATAACTCTGTGTTCATCCCATCGTAGAAATGCAATCTATACTGTAATAAACCATAGGAATTGGCTGCCATGGACTGTTTTTTTATCTATCATCTGGTGCCAAAATAATTCTTTCAACATACATGTTTTGCGCACCTAATATGAAGGAAGTCACAGCAAAAGGATTAAGCTCAAGGATGACACAAGGAGGCATAATTCTGTGCAAAAAGAATGTTTCATGGAACTCAGCACTTGAGCATTGACTCTTTGGAGCAACACATAATTCAATAAACATTTGGCAAGTCCCTTGTCCTTATGCTTTTGAAAAACCTAGTTACAGTATTTTTTCAATTTGAACAGTAATGATATCCTATTTTGTTCTTTAAAGCTAGAGAATATAATTTGTGATAGTTGAGTTCCTATTTTTTCTGTAAATTTCTTTTTACCCCTCTATAGTAAAAAATGTGTTTTTGTGGTCTATTATAAAGCCACAGAATAATTATTTTGTCTGTAGAGCAGAGATTGTATAATTCTTTCATCTTTGTTTTCCTAGGACCTAGCACAGTTCTTGGCACCTGGTGAAAACTCAAAACTTGATAACAAGTGATTTATTTTTCACGGGAAATTTTTGCTATATGAGACTAGAACGCTAATTTTAAAACATACATATGTGATAAAACCAAATTAACATTTCTTTGTCTTATTATCGTCCAGGATTTAACAATTTATGACATTTGTTCTTAAGTTCACTTTGATTTAACTTTGATTTAATCACCAAGAAATGCAATTTGTGGCAGTACCTTCTACTTTTTTGTTCCCAAATTTAATTAAACATCCATGAGGCTATGTCAACATGAAGTTTAAAAAAAATCCAGAGTTCCCACTTCAGAAACTGAAATAGTGCACTACCTCTCAAATCCTAAGAAATCTATAGGGACTATTTTCATAAAACAAATGAACTCATAAGCTATTTCCCTAGTGTACTAAGTAGATCAAGCTTTCTATCAGTTTCCAAATAGTTTTTTTTCTTTTTATAGCTCCTAAACAGAAAGGTCATATAAAATATATCTAGGCTTTTGTCAAATTCACTTACACCAAATATGATACCTTTGCACAAAACTGATATTTGTTTGAAAGCATTTTTAAAAGCTGCATTTGTTTCCCTGTGAGCACAAACTTTAGAATACATTCTTTGGGGTCTGTAGATATTTAGAATATATTCATCTACAACTGGCTCATTTACTCATCAAATATGCTAGGTATTGGGATATAATAATGAGCAAGAGAGAGAAGTTTCCTTTCCTTAAAGAGTTTAGCATCTAGTAGAGGATAGGGAGTAACAAGCACTTTCACAAAGTGTGTCAAATACTGAGAGTGACAGACAAATTACTATGGAAGTGCTCAGAGATACCTAAATGAGGGAGCTCAGGGAAGGTTACATGAGGAAGTAAACTTTAGGCTCATACCTAAAGTATGAGTAGACATTAGCCAGGCATAGGGGAAGATACATAAATTTCACCAGGCTTTGTGCTTGAATAACTTTCTTTAGTAGGACTCTGCAGCCAAATTAGAGGAATGAAGACAAGTTGAGTCAGAAATTCCCAGAAGAGCAGTTCAAAAATTGGACCACAGAAACTTAGCAAGCCTAAGACTGAATCCCATAAATGCTTCATTTCCATGCCAGGAAAATGAGGATATTAATATAAGGACGTTTTTGTGAATAATAAGTGAAATAAGAATGTATGAAGCACTTAGCACACTGTATGCCCTATGGTATGAGTCAATATATGGTTGACCCTGAACTGGGACGAGGTCACTTTTTTGGTAGTAAATTATTTGCATTAGGCTAGTATGCTTAGTTTAGGCCCAATGTTCCTATGCTTCAAAATGTTGCAAAATAAGAAAATATTTTATATTTAATTATAATATCAAGAAATTCCAGCACAAAGTACTTTTTAAATTTCAATACAATTACTAAAAACTATAGTAACTAAAATTGTGCATTATTAGTGTAGGTATAGAAAAATAGAACAATGGAACACCACAGAGAACCTAGAAACAAGTCAGCTACGTATCCAGATGAACTGAAGAGCAAAATGTAAAAGGTAAAACTATAAAGCTTTCAGAAGGCAACATATTAAAACATGTTTATGATATTAGAGAAGCATTTCTTGAACAAGACACAAAAACACATAAAAAGAAAAGATCAATAAATTGGTCTCCATTAAAATTGAAAACTATGAAAAGAAACCATAAAAAAATACAAGCACATATGTACAATTAATCTAGCCAAGGGATTCGTGGCCACAATATATAAAGAACTAAAAATCAGAAGGAAAAAAACTATAAGCAGGGAGCAGAAGTAGCTTAAGCAGTTGAGTGCCTGCCTCCCACATGGGTTCCTAATGCCTCCTGAAAAAACAAACAAACAACAAAAAAAAAAACAACTGATAAAACCAACTCAGGGAAGTCAATGTGGCTCAGTGGCTGAGTGCCAGCTTCCAACATATGAGGTCCTGGGTTCAATCCACAGCCCCTGGTACCTTAAAACAAAACAAAACAACAACAACAAAAAAACCTATAAGCAGTACAATGGAAAAATGTGAAGAAAATGGGATTAGGTGATTCACAGGTAAGAAAACCGAATGAAATTTAAACATGTGAAAAGATGCTCAGGTATTTATTATCAGGGAAATAATTAAACAATGAGCTATTAATCGATTCTCTTTGAATTGGATAAATAAACAACACTCCATGTTGTTGATGAGTTAAGGAAACAGGAACTTTTTTAATAGGACCTTAACATATGGCAAAATGTAATATCTGTTTGCCTTCGGTGGTACCTATGTGTATATTATATTATTTTTGTTTTGTTTTTATTGTTTCACAAATGTGTTTTAAAATTTAATTCAGGGGCTCTTTAATAAAATACTGCCTTGCAGAGTTTCAATTGATCTTAAAAGTAGTCTAATCTGCATTTTCATGAGTGCTATAAGAAACACATAAAGCAAATTAGGAAACGGCTTGCTATGTACTGAAATGGTTCTGCTGCTACTTTGAACTTTATTTAAATCTGCACCACTTAAGTTTTCTGGATTTGTTGAATGAAGATGTGATGGACGACAGCAGGAAGTGCTGAACTGCTAAGAGTGGGTTCCTATGATGTAGGAAGTCTCCTCAGCCTGCACTGGCCACTCCAAGCCTTTTCCTTCTTGCACCTCGGACCACCAGTGGCAGCCCTTCAGCAGTGCGCTCAGCAAGGGTCCGCAGAGTGGGGAATGAGCAAATGTTACTCCTACACACAAGCCTACTGGCCTCCGTGTAGCCCACAACACATTCTTCAAGGACGGCAACCATTTCTATTTCTTAAATAATTAAAGTAAGACATCAGCTGATGAAACAAAACAATCTAACAAAGGTTATGTCAACGTGGCATAAAGGTGACATTTATGAGCAAATTCCACATCTATAATTCATGGCCTGAAGATAAAGAACCCTTTTTTTCTTTAAAGCAGAATCTCAGATTTCATAGCCTATGTCTTCTGACCTTCCCTATTCCCAGGTAATAATGCGTGTTATAGGAGAGGGTGGCTAAGAAAGAATTGTTATACACTGGAGCTTAATCCTTCCTGACATTTTGTCTTGTGTCTTGCCTCTGAGTATATATTCTCCTAGACACCGCAGTGGCTCATATAACCTTGAACTTATTACTTGTGATCTCAGCATGACACGGCTACAGAGGTCAAATGAAGTTCCACACATGATTCAATGCCAAACCCAAGACAAAATACTTTATGGGATTCACAGAACACATCTTATGATGAAAGTTCTATTAATTGTAAACACGAAATGGGACTGAAAGTTAAAACAGTCGTTTCATGCTTGTTATTTGGTGATATTTTCAGGTGCTTCACAAGCATTATTAGATATGTATGTCCAGCAATTTAAATACTCAATCCTTTATTAGCATAGTCACACAGGACAAATTGCTAATTGCTGTTAGTAGTCACACAGGAGAAATGCAGCTAAATAATCTCCAGTTTGGGCCCTAGCTTTGATTTTGGCAGAGAACTTATATGAGGACGTGAACAATTCATTAAATGTCATTTTGTCTCGATCCTCCTATTGAACAGAACAACACTTCAATCTCTCTCTAACGGAAAGATACTCCTACTCAAATAAATGGCCTCAATAAAGTTACCAACATATAAATGTAGAACATACAATGTAAAGCATACAGCTAGAGGAAAAAAGATTTAATTCGTTACTTCGAACCTATACAAGGGAATTGGGAATTAGATAAATTTATCAAAGACACTCACCATTGTAAATAAATAAGTGGCTACAAATGCTCTTGCTATAAAAAAAGAACTACTTACACCTCTATGTATCCTACAGAATTCAGCACTTTACAATGCCCATAAAGAAAAACATGTGGGATTAAGAAGTTCCCTCTTCAAGTACACACGCAAGCTGACGACATGACTGCTCTTTTTTTTTTAAGGAAGCTTTTAGATTTTATATAAATTTAACTGCATATAAGCATACAAATATAAAATATATTCTTACTTATTCTCAAAATCTATAGACATGAATTCAAGTTAAGTCATATATTTTATGAAATGTTTACTGAGCCTACTGTACCATATACCAGGTCAGGTCTTAGGGATACGTGATTACCGGTGGTTTGTTTCCTTCTGAAGGTTTCTTTTCATAAGTGAGTTCAAATACACAGTTTAAATTCTCTAGATAATGAAGCCTCCAATGAGAAACAAAAAGGAGGGTGGTCAGGGCTAAACCAGATCTTTCCCATGGCCCATCACAATTTTAATTGACAAACTGCCAGATCAGCCGAGTTAAAAGGGCAAACCTTTATACTTTTCTTTCCCCCACCTCTACCCAGAGGAAAGCTTCTAAAATGCCACAAGGCACAAGGGAAAGCTCTCTTACACCTGAAATTAAAATTCTTTGGCATCTAAAAAGTATTCCCACAGATAATATGATTGATCTTTAATTTACTCTCTTTCCTCATTCCTTGTTTTATCTTTCCCTGTTCAGTCTCTCTTGTTCCAGTTTCAGGTTCTGGTCTGTTGAACTCAGCAATGTGTAGAAAGGGGATTCCTTTCATTGCAGGCTTTTTCCATGCAGTTATTCTTCGAATACCAGTGTCAGCTGCAAACATCATTTTCAAGGTGCTAAGCTTCAAGATTTCTTTTTTCTCTCAGCTGCGTTATATAATTGTTATTTTCATCTTAATTATCGCCAAATGAGTGGGAGGGCACTTTGAGATTTGGCTCCCTTGGCTTGGAAACAAGGCAACCAGAAAAGTAACTAACTCATGTGCCAGTTTCTCTAGACATTCATCTATCTTTTCACAGAAAGGCAGGAATACACAGCAGGGACTCTGGCAGTGACCAGTGGGTTGATCGCATCCTTCTCTAACGCACTGAAACTCTCACTTTATATCCAGTTCCCCTTTTAAGAAACGAATCGCTCACTCTGAGTGCAAAGTAAAGGAGGCTCTAGGAAGTAATTTATTTGCTGGTACTTTAGCTTTCAGATTTGGTTTCCCTGTCTTTTCTTAAGGTATCCATTCTTCCCAGCTTTCATTAATTAGGGGGAAAAAAAAAACCGAATGCTCACTTTGTGCTTAGAGTGGAAATAATGTAATAAACAAGATAGGCTTGTCCTTGTCCTCACACAGCTTAGAGTCTAAAAAGATAATCTTACATAGGCAGTTAATATAAAGCATTAAAAGTTTTATAATAGAAGAATGGCCAGAGCTATGAATAAACACAGTAATTGGACAAAATCTCATCACAGGCTCAGGGAGGGGCCCACAATGGTGGAAAGCCAGTCAAACAAAGATTACTGGCCAACTTGACTGTAGCTTAGGGAAAGTGAGGTGGATGACTTTTTTCTAGAAGAGAAGGGATTTTCAAAAGCTCATTTGTTGAAAGAGTAATTTATGGAATTTTAAAAACACTGAAAATTTAATTTCTAAAACATAATTAGGATTATCATTCAAACATTCATTCCAGTACTGTTCATGATACAAAAAAAAAAATGAAAACAATCTAAATGAATAATAATAAGAAATTGCTTAAATTAAATCTATTGTACATTCTTAGCAAGTGGAAATTTTCAAATAATGTTATAGATGACTGTTTAATGATATGGAATAATGCTCAAACATGTTGCTCAGGGGGAAAAAAGCAGGTTGCAAAACAACAGAGTGCACAATAAGACTTCATTTCTGTTGGAAAAAAATATATATGGAAGCACAGAACAAAAGTCTGTTAACAGTAGTTATAGCAGGTTTGTTAAATTATGAGAATTTTTGGCTTACTGTGTTTTCTAAATTTCATATAGTTAACATCTCTTTCTTGTATAACATTTTCTAATGAAAGCTTTAAAAAAAAAGCACAATCCTTCAGTGACCTCCTTCACACCTACAAAATAAAGTGCAAATTCCTTATCAAGGTCATAAATGCCGTCACAACCCAACATTCTCTTACCCCACCATTCTGATCTCCAGCCACCGTGGTCACCTCTCACCTACACAGCATCTTTATGTGACTTAAAAGGAGCATCTCCTCTAGGCAGACTGGGCAAGGAGACAGCACATTTGTGTGAAGAAAAGGTTCCCCATCCTCTGGACAAGGCCTGCAACCCCCTGAGGTGCTCTGGCTGGAGCTCAGTTGCCTCCACCGGGCACCTGCATGGTGGGCGCACAAGCCACACCCTCTCTGCCATGCCCCACTCTGCACCCACCGAGACTCACACAGCCTTCTCCTGCCCAAGCGGTCCAAGCACTTGCACAATGCAGGGCCCTGCTGATTCTTCCACGAGTCTCCCAGGCCCTCACCGCTGACAGCTCTGGAACACCTTCCCAATCCTCCAGGCAGAAACTGCCCTTTCTCATTGTGAGCCCACAAACTAGTGAGATCCAATTATAGCAATGATCACACTGAACCTAAATTGTGTATTAATTTTGTCTCCTCTCCACTCTAATGTAAGTTTCACAAGGTTAGGGACCACAAATTGTCCCTTAGTTCAGTGTCTACTACCCAATAGTCTCTCAACAAATTTCTGCTGAATAAATGAAAGGCTGTCTGTATGCCCATCATCATCATCAAAGAATAGATCTCTTTGAAACAGTTTAAATGTATTTATTGACTCTTTAATGACGGTAGAGGCCATTCTGTGTGTTTAAGTGTCATCAAATCCTATATTTCAAATGAGGCGTGGCTTTAGACTATAAGGCCTTAAAACGAAGATCATACAACTGTAGCTCTATTCTATATTCCCACACTCTGGGACTTGATGATACTCAATTTCTCCAACTGTATCCACCAAGGAAAATAAAGTTGGCACTCCAGATTGGTTGGGAGAAGCATTTTTCTCTCCTAAATGAACAGTAATTATTTAGATTTTCAAATCATTATGTGCCTATAAGCAAAAAATTAAACAGATCTGTAAGCAAATGAAATCTTAATTCATAATGTGACTAATTGCTTACATGGTATAGACCTTAAATTTCAAAACCAGAACACTGTATTTAAAGCGTATGAGCCATTTTTTTAAAAATGAGTTGCTCTGTTTTTTTCAGCATTGAATCCACTTTGCAAAATGAGACTGTCAACAAATTTTTATTCCAACATGCCATCAATATAAATGTATCCATTCCCTTTCCTCCAAACAATTAAAATCCTATTTAAAAATATGACAACTTATAGTTTTAAAAAAGGCTATAGTTAAGGCTGAAACATTTGGGTGGCTCAAAAACATGCACCAAAGAATACAATCTCAATTTTTATTCTGCTGAATTTGAATTTTTCCTTATAGGATTTCTATGGGGGAAAAAAAGTATTTGCCTGAAGTAGAGAGTATAAGGTCACTGGGGCATAAGTTATCTCAGATACACACAGAGCATTTCAGAGGCCAAAAGATGCTATTTCTCAATGATGAATGTTTTTGGAAGTCCAATAATTATCATTCCTATTTTATTAAAAAGCACTGAGAGCTGAATGGATTGTCTTCAAGGCCACTGGTCTTAAAGCTTCTTAGGTCTCAAATCCAACCAGAATGACAGGTTATATAATGGGATTTTAGGAAGAACATTTACTAACCAAATGAAAGCTCTACGATGTACCATGCTTTAGAGGGAAATGCTAACAGAAGCACATTCTCTGTGTGCCTAATGGGTAGAAAAAGACATATCAGTCATATGAGGAACAGGCAAGGAAGTGAAGCTGAAAGTTTCTAAATCTATCCAATTACTATTTAAAATACTGGCAGTTAAAATCACTTTCAGAAGGGGGCAGATGTCAATCAGAAAGCAGGAATTCCCCAACATTGAGGGTGTCAAGTCACCAATCAAGCAGTGACATGTACATCTGCTTGCCTTGTCTTCCTGAAGCTTCCCTGGTTCAATGGCTGATCTTTATAAATCTAATTGTAGTTTAAATATGCTGAGGAATTTATATTTTAGAGGTATCTATTGTTAACTTTCTCTAAGTTCTTGTAATAAATCAATGAAAGCATTTGTAATTTGGATATGTGCTTCTCTAGTTCATCTGGTTAGGGATAACGGGAAACCTCTGGAGGATGGTAATTACGTAACACAAAGTTTATTCAAGGACTTAAAAATATACTTTCCCTTTGTTTACATTGTTGAACAGGTTTGTGTGAATTTCAGTTATTAAAAAACTTTTATGATGAAAATAAGTTGAGAAGTGAACTTTCCTAACCAAATGCTTCTGAACAAAAAACAATTAGTCTTAAAATAAATATGCATAATATTCCATTGGAAGAGCTTTGAAAATATGTCTGGGTCCTCTGTAATCTCCATAAGCTTAAATCTTCTCTAGAGAGTTGAAATCTAAGTAGATTTGGGTTAAAAATAGACATGGTGAAAAAGATATGGCTTCATAAACTCTTCTTTCACCAAACATGTTAGTGCTAGACGAATGTAATAGGCAGACATACATGCAACCTGATTGAAGATAATGCCAATAAAGTGGTCAGAACTTCAAAAAATGTCCATTTGCAAAATGAACAGTTTGCCAGTATGCTATCTCTGCTGAAAAATGTGATTGCCTTATCTTTCTGTACCAGCAAATTCCTCTCTATTATACCAGCAAATAGTGTCATAGTGATATTCTACTGCAGCTATTATGGATCCTAAATGAAACTCCTATTGTTCCAATTTGGCTCCGAGTGGTGGATATCGGAGTCCAAAGATATTCACTTGAAGATTCTTGTAAAACTCATCAAAATATCATTTTATAAATGCATCTGTGTTCTCCATTGCTGTGGGTATGGATAGAATCTTTTGTTCATTGTTCTTATGGTCTGAAAAAAATTAACAAAGCTAGTGAAGATCACCAATAGTCAAATGTAAAGCCTTTTATTGTTTACCCCCACTAATATGAAAAGCAAACAGTTAATAAAAATGGGATTGCTGGCCTCAGTATCAAACCATTTTCTTAATTTTCAAAGTATAAAAAGAAGCATACATCAGCTCTTCAAAGAGGGAAAAAATTTCACATGCCAGAAATCAATGTTGCTTTCCGTGAAGACAGGCCTAAAATTCTGCTCAACATATATTTGCTGAGCGGCTATTATAGTCTAGATCCTATGGGTAGAAGTATGGAAAAAAGAGAGGTTCCAGGTATTAGGGAGCTTATACAAATTTGTATAAAGTAGACATGTACACAGATCACTTCAAAACCTCTTGAAAAAAATACACTGGCAGTGATACTGTGGGAGAGGAACCCACAGAGTACACGGGAGGTGGTGGACAGTAAGGTGGGCCTCTTGGAAGAGGGAATAGCTGAACCGAATTTAGGCGTAGGGGTGATAGATGGAAGAAAAGGAGTTAACCAGATAAAGAAGTGGGGTAAGGTTATTTGGGTCAAAAGTAAGGGCATAAGCCAAGTATACAGGCAAGAAAGAATTCAGAGTACGAGGAAAATCAGCACGGCAGATGAGAAGAGCAGCAGGGATAAGTTAGGTATGAACCAGCTCTTGGGGAGCCTCATATATGTAATATCCTGTTGACTGGCTCTGAGGATGAACTGAAGAGTTTTAAGTTGGAGAGGACGTGTTCTCCTTTAGGTAAATCATTCTTCTGATAGTACGGAGGTGGCAACAGAGGAAGTTAGGATTGGAGGCAGATGAGCAGTTAAGAGACTATTGCAGTGGCCAGTAAATTGAATAATAATTTACTAAACACCAGTGATATGTGTAGGGGAGGGAAGGTTTAGGGGAGTAGGGAGTGGAAAACACCAGGCCAGACAATAAGGGGTGTATGGTCAGGGGAGAATTTAAAAACAATAACAAAACTGACTAAAAGTCAGTTTGATTTTTGTTATCACCACGGGCCAACAATTTCAGACGGTATCAGTGATAAAATATCCCTCCCCAGCACGGGGCAGACTGCTCCCACTACACACACCCGCCTTGGCATGCCACTACGAAACACATCACCTGTGCAGAGCGTCCTGCACTACAGCCATCTCAGGACTGTAAAGACAAAGAATCGGTGTTTGCCTTCAAAGGAGCTACCCGTCTATTAAGGGAGGTAAGGCACGTACCCCAATAACCGTAACTCTCTAATACACCTTTCACAAATCCTTCCTTTAGCAGCTGTATGATGAGATCAAGGGCGGAAGCCAAACTAGTGTCTGCTGAGGGCAGAGCTGGCCCCTCGCAGGTCACCCCTGGGACCCCATATCCCAGTGTGAAGCAGAGGGTGGGGCGATCCCTCTACATCAAGCATTGCTCTGTACCTATCACACCTTCTCCCAGCTGGAAGGTCACAGGGCCACAGATGCATGGCAGCTTTCATCACCTCTGCTTTGTACCCAAACTAGCAATGCATACAAAAGGAAATGGAGGACAGTGCAGAGTACTCATAAACACAGTTGTACAAGGGAGGTGGTAGTGTTTGTGAGAAGGGCACTCATTCCAGAGTCAAACAGGGAAGGGGAGGAGTGTATTTTGGAGAAAGCTCCTGAGGTCACTCTGTTCATGAGTGATGCCA
>PVKH010020844.1:0-14489 GCA_004027955.1 Chaetophractus vellerosus | reverse complement strand
GACCTCAAAGTGTGGAGACTTCAGCATGTATTTGACATGCTTTTTACAGACTAGTCTAATCCTTAAGCTACAATATGGCGTTTGTTACTAGGCTCCCCTCTATTTCAGCCATACTGAAGGAGTGCCTAGTGAAGGCAGTGCCACAGCTTGCAAAGCTCCCTGGCCACTGCTGCCCTGTTCTGTATGCCTGCAGGCAGCCAGGCAAAATGAAGAAGGTGCACTGTCTGCTTAGAAGGCCCTGGCATGGATTACCACTAACGGCATTAGCACTGCCTCCAATCATTGCAGATGCCCAGGCATATCTGTTTCTGGAACATTGTGCCATCAATGAACAGAGACCGAATTGGAAAATCCATTGGTTTTTAACTTTTCATTTATAGCAGCCCCCTCACCATGGGCTAGCCAAGAGACTATCTGAGTGACAGATTTGTATTATCAGATCCATCCTTCCTTTATAGCAACTGGTTTAATGTCCTTGAGCCATTAGGCCACTTCTTTCTCTCCCTTTAGAAGTTAGCTAACTATTATGCTCCCCCACTTAATAGTGCCTTGACTGTCTTTCCCACAGGACTACGTGGAGGCCCAGACACAGCTCAGGCTCAAGAGGAGTCCTTGCTGTAAAAGGAAAGCTGGGCCAAAGTAGTAGCATACACATTTCACATTTCTGAAGGTGAGGGATGGAACTTCATAAGCAAGTTTAAGGGACTAGAAAAAGTCATTAAGCAATAATTATGGATGATTACACAGAATGTAAACTTTCTGTCAAGTACTGTCCTCTTTCCTGATGACGATAAGCAAGAAAAGTTGTGTGGAACCCAGAGCCCTGAGTCATGGTGCCTGGACCCCACGTCAGTGTGGACAATAGCAGTGGTTTAGTGAAACTGGTGGTAGCTAAAATTATCTATAATAAGAAAAATATAGCAGTAAAATCAAGCAATAACATTTTCCATATATGTTATGAGTGGAGGATATACACAAACCCTGGTAAAAGCCTACTTTTATTTATTCACACAACTTATCTCCCAAAGATCCACACAAAGATCCAGTAGTCAGTCCATTGTAGTTATTTCTTACAAAGACCTGAGAAGCTTCTAGTTGTTCCCATAGGGATAAAGCATGTCCACAACGGCAAGGTCATCTCATGGTACCATACCAGGATCGTATGTTTTCTGTTTCAATCTGAGCACCATGCTGTGCACTCTCAGTACCAAACTGAGTCAGTGTGCCCTTCTCACTCTCATCATTAGCGTCTACCACTTATATCTCAATAGCAACCAACCCAAATAAACATTACATTCTCTATATATTCACTATATTCTAAGATTCCCCCTATCATGCCAAAACTTAGATCATGATTTTTGCCAGCCATTGTTCAATGAATAATCCTGGTTGGTAAAGAGTGGGGATGGTTGATATGGAACAAGAATAATTGTCTGGGGGAAAAAGTGAAAAAGTAGAATAGAAAAGTCTTAACTCCAGCTCCGTATCATTAATCCTTTCTTACTATTCTAGTTGAGACTAGCTCATCTCACTTTTGTCATATGGATAAAACAGGTAAAAGGAAAATTATGCTGAAATTCATGATAAAGTAAAGACGGTCACTCTCAGCACACTAAAGGGGTTCATCTCAAAGATGATGATAAGCAAAGTGAGGCTAGTTAATTAATGAATGATTATGTATCTTTGATCCTGTGTTGAAATGCAAGAGAGATCTACCTTGCATTTCCCCATAAGATGCTTTGTAATTCTGTTAGGAAATGCTCATAGGTGGATCATTCAGGCCAGGTATTTCCTTCTTTTCTCTTTCATTCAAATATCCCTATCAGAGTGGGCCTATAAACAATCTTGCAAATCTAGATTTTCTAGAGATGAAACTTTGTTAATACCATAGCCAGTCCTAGCATTTAGATCTCATAAAATTATGTCAGATAATGGAAGCAGAGACTATAAAGTTCTAGAGACTGTCAAGTTGAAACTAGACATCTAAAAATCTACATGCTTCTTAGTTATAAGAATAGAAACATAAAGACATAAAAGGGCAGTCAAAAGAAATAAGTTCTCAGAAATAACTCAAAAAATTCCTGACACTGATTGAGATCATGCAGCTACTTCTACCTAAATTGCTGTGCTAAGTCTCTGGTAGATAAATAACATTAAAGGTCAGAAAGATGATAACCAGAATAGGGTCTTTTCATTCAGAACCTGTATCTTACACATTTCAGGAATTTTTTAGTCATTGTCCCCTTCTTTGTCCCCTTGCATTTGTGATAAATTTGAATCTATAGTGCCTGTTTTAGTAACAACATTCGAGATGGACAGACCTTTGTCATCTGGGCTAAAAAAGAACACAGTAAGTGAACCATCTTTTATAAAGAAAATGTTTTTTTAGAAGAGACCCTGTTATAAGAAAAAAATGATTTTTAGAAGAGACCCTGAGAAGGAAATTGTTTTATGAGGAACCAGATATCTCCAGAAAATGACGGCACTGCAGACTTTTAAAGAAAGCAGGATGCTTAATTGTACAAAGTTTCTACTTGGGAAGATGGAAGAGTTTTTGTAATGGTTGGTGATGATGGTATCACAGCACAGTGAGTGTAATTAACATCACTGAAGTGTTTAAAATGGGAATTTTTAAGTTGTATATATGCTACTGATTAAGAATATAAAATAAAACATAGAATTCTACAACATAAACAGTGAAATCTAGTATAAAGTATGGGCTGTAGTTAATTGTGCTAAAGTAAAATTATTTCATCAATTATAACAAAGGTACCACACTAATGCAAAGTGTTACTATTAAGGACAACTGGGGGTGGGAGCGGGTATATGGGAACCTTGTACTTTCTGGGTGATTTGTCTACAAGCCTAAAACTTCCGTAGTAAACAATAAGTAAAATTTTAAAACGAAAGCATGATGATGGTGGTGGTGGTGATCACAAAGCTTTTTATTGGGATTCAATGAGTGATACTATTACCCGGTCATTTTATTCCTGCTCTCATAATCCTCAGGTCAGTCCCTTCCAATTTCTATATTTAGTGTGACAGCCATTTCATCTCAGAATGATTTGGGACCTAAAATCTTGTCTCTCTCAGTTCCAGTGACAACTGAGGGTAAAAATTATTTTTGTCTGAAATCAATACCAGATCAAAAATTTCCCCCGTAGTATCTTCCCCTCCAAATCAATGGCATTAGCGGATTCTACCCAAATTGTGGTGATTCTCATTAAGCAGCTGCTCTTTTTTCCTGCACATACAACTCTCAACTGGGCTACTGTGAAATTCTACTTTAATGAGCCTTTTGTGGCAATTATTTATTATGTCATTAAATAAATATCCTTCCTGGCTGCCCAGAGCAGAGCTATGTCAATCTCAGCCACCCTCTTTCTTCTCTAATTTCCTCACATTTTTCTCTAAAGCAGCTATCTCTTTCTTTTTCACTTTTCTATAGTTATATTCCCTTTTACTTTCTAACAGGCCTTACATTTTTTGAAGTATCCTTTTATGTGAGTATCTCATCCTTGGTGACCATATCGTATTTAAGAAATCCACTCCAAAGAGCAGGCACATATCTTCCGAATTCTCAATTTTTCAGGATATAAAAGAGCTTTACCAAAATTATCATTTAAAAAATTTTGTGGTACTCAAGTTTCTACCCAATGAAGAATGCGTTTTTAAAATCAGACATAACCTGAGAGTAATACTTCTTTCAAAAGTTTGAAGGGTTTAAATCTCCCCTCTCAAGAGATAGCAGAAAGAGGCATTGGTCCACCTCACATCACCAGCAGGCAAAATTACCCAGAGAGATGCACAGACATCTAGTGACCAGCAAACAGGGACAGAAGCTATTCCTAGGTAACAATTGACTGGCAGCAAGAATTTTGCAGAGAGTATTAACAGAAAGCAAAAAAACAAAAACAAAAATAACACCACTGAAAATCAATTAAGAACTTTGCTTTTTTGTATGCAAACTCCAGCAGTAGTAAAGACCTCACCATAATTTTTGTTAAATCCCTCATACAAGGAAAGGGCCATTGTCCCTAGAGAATACTAATAGAGCAAAAGAGGTTTAGCTAGACATGCAGACAAGAGAGGAGATTCAGAAAACCCCAAAAAGGAAGAATCCCTATGGCAAAACCTAAAGGTATCACTGAGTTCAAATGAGGAGCATTTGGCAATTAATGTCAGAACCCCATTTTATATTGTTTTTATATTTGAAAAACTTCTTTGAAAAAGTCACTTAAAACAGCAGGCATTAAAATAATGCATATGTATCTTTTATACTTTATTTTCATTTAAAATATATGAATGTTCTTTCATCGTCTAATCTTTTGACATAGGGTCAGAGTTTTTATTGAGGGTCTGCTGATTGGCATTCTAGCTCACAGTTATTTCATAAACCACAGCCACAGGGATCATCTGTTTTTCCCCCATTTAGGCATCTTTAAAGTGAAACAAGAACTTAATTAAGGACATTTGTAAAGCAAATTGAATGCAAAAACACTGTAGAGTTTTACTTTTTTTTCCCTATCATTTGTCTCATCCACTCCTATGTCTATAGGACTTTTAGTGACTCTTCTTTATCAAGTCTTACCTAAGCATTTAACTTAGTTTTTATAAAATCAAGAACAGTCCCTTACTTACAAAATCTAAATAAAAATAAACTAGAGAGTTGGAAACAGAATAGCAGCTATGTATGGCAGGGGAAGCATAGAGAGATTGAGAGGCGATGAGGTCTGTTTGGTTGGTTGGTTTTTGTTTTTTGTTATTTTTATTTTATTTTTATTTTTATTTTTATTATTACTACTGGAATAATGAAAATGTTTAAAAATTATTGGCGTGATGAATAAACACCTGTGTGATCATATCAAATACCATTGATTGTACACTTTGGATGGATTTATGCTTTATTAATATGTATGAATAAAATTGATTTGTTAAAAATAAATAAAACCTGCAGTCAAATTTAAATCTGTACCTTGTAAAAATAAAGACCTTGACCTAAAAACAAATAAAAACCAGTTTCTTTCTCTTCATATTTATGCTTTATTGGTATGTATTATTTAATTAAATTACAAAAAAATACAATGAAAGTAAAACAAAAACAAGCAAGTTTAGGAATAAACACAACTGACCTTTGACCGGCCCATAAATTGAGCAGGCACACTTGGGCATACTAGAGTGGACATACTAGCTATAAACACCAAGCTTGCCATAGACAATATTCAGCATGTTTGTCTGAAGGAATAGAAAACTTCACTTAATTGGAAGCTGATTGAATAAGAAATTGGCATCTAATGTATTTGGCACAAATTTTCTTAGATTCATTTCACAACAAAGAGATTAAATCTTCCCTCATTTTTTTATTAGAGAAGGTGTGAGATTACAAATCAATCATGCATAATGCACAGAATTCCTGTATACCGTCCTTCCACCAAAACCTTAAATTGTTGTGGAACATTTGTTGCAGATTATGAATCAACATGATCAGACTATAACCACTAACTTGGTCCACAGCATACACTTAGTATATTTTTCCTTACACCTCCTACTATTAACACTTTATATTAGTATTGTACATTTGTTATCGTTCATGAGAGAGTACACTCATATTTATACTGGTAATCGCAGTCCATCTTCTACCACATGATTCGCTGTGTTATACAGTCTCATGCCTTGTACATTCTATCCAAACTGTACACTCAGTGGATCTCACTTTCATCACAGAGTTGTGTGGTCATCACCCCAGTAAACTTTTGAATGCTTTCCTTAGTCCAAAAGAAAAAATCCCATACCACCCTATTATTGACCCTTAGTGTTGATAGAGTACATTCTTTCACATTGATGCAAGAATTTTACAATATTGCTGTTAACTATAGTCCATAAGTTACATTAATTGTATTTTCCCATGCATCACTACATTCTTACCACCTTGTAACAGTGACATATATTTTTCTAGTTCATAGAAGAACATTCTTGTATTTGTATTATGTATTAGTCAGCCAAAAGGGTGATGATGCAAAGTACCAGAAATCTGTTGGGTTTTATAAAGGGTATTTATGGAGTAAAAGCTTAGAGTCCCAAAGCCCTAAAAGAGTCCAACTCAAGACTTCTTTCTCCCCAAAGTCAATTGCCACATGTTGAATAAAGATGGTGGGCAATCTCTGCCTGGTCTCTCCTTCCTTCTTTTTCTTAAGGTTCCATGGTTCCAGCTTCTTCCAATCTCAGCTGTAGGCTGGCATAGGGCTTTTCTTTCTGGGCTTTCTCAGCTGCTCAGCTGCTTTGGTCTCTTCAGCTGCAAACTATCAGGAGAATGGCTCATCTCTCCCCATAGCTCCAGGATCAAACTGACAAAAGTTCTCTCCTCTTCTGTGTCTTCTTCAGCAAGTGTCCATTTATATAGGCCCACCAAGGTGGGGGGGGGGGACTCAATCTGAGTTACACCCTACTGATGTGGTTGAATCAAAGCCCTGATCTTAACATAATTAAATCAAAAACACCTCAGCTGAATCTAATACAATCAAAGGGCATCACACCCAGAGGAACAAATTAGTTTACAAACAATCTCTCTTTTTAGGGATCATAAATAATCTCAAGCTGCCACATATTATTAACCACAATCCCCATCCACCTCTGGGTTCACTGTTATTCAGTCCCTAGATTATTCTCTAGCTTTATTCCAACTGACACTTACATCCTTAACCACCCCTTTCAGTCATAATCCGATTTATAAAATAGCTGTGTGTTATACTCTTTATATTGTTACCATAAACTCTTTCTATTTCCACACTTTTACAGTCAATCTAATTGAATATTCTACATACATTAAGCATCAGAACCCCTTCTCAGTCCTCATCCTATCTCCTAGTAAGCTATAGTCTACTATAGACTCCATGTGTTTATTCTTCAAATTTAATTGATATTAGTGAGACCATACAATATTTGTCCTTTAGTGTCTAGTTTATTTCACTTAGCATAATGTCCTCAACTTTCATCTATATTATCATATGTGTCCCACATATGGATATACCACATTTTGTTTATTCATTCATTGGTTGATTGTCACTTGGGTTGCCTCCATCTTTTGGCAATTGTGAATCAAGCTTTTATGGACGTCTGTGTGAAAATGTCTGTTCACATCACTGTTTTCAGTTCTTATGGATATATTCCTAGTAGAGGGGTTGCTGGATCATACAGCAATTCTATATTTAGCTTCCTAAGGAACCGCCAAACTGTCTTCCACAGAGGCTGCAACATTCTACATTCCCACAAACAGTGAAAGAGTGTAACTATTTCTCCATATCCTCTACAGTACTGTTATTTTCTGTTTCTTTAATAACAGCAATTCTATGAGGTCTGAGATGCTATCCATTGTTGTTTTGATTTGCATTTCCCTAATAGCTATTAACATTGAACTTTTTTCATGTGCTTTTTGGACATTTGTATTTCCTCTTGGAAGAAATGTCTAAGTCTTTATTACACATTTTTAATTGTATTGCTTACTCTTTTATTGTTGAGTTGAATGATCTTTTCATATGATGTAGAAAGCAAATCCTTATCAGATCAAATGGTCTATATGTCTATCTTTATGCCAGTACCATGCTTCTTTTACCACTGTAACTAGGTAATATGATTTGAAGTCTGGAAGTGAGAGTCCTCCAATTTCATTCTTCCTTTTTAAAATGTTTCTGGATACTAGGAGCCCTTTACCCATCCTAATAAATTTGATAATTGTGATATCCATTTATGTTAAAAAGGCTCTTGCAATTTTCATTGGGATTGCATTGAATCTATATATCAATTTGGATAGAATTGACATCTTGATGATATTTAGTCTTCCCATCCTTGAACACAGAATGTTCTTCCATTTATCTAGGTCTTCTTTGTTTTGTTTCAGGATTGCATTGTAATGTTCTGAACACAAGTACTTTACATTCTTAATTAGGTTTATTCCTAAATATTTGATTCTTTTTTTCTCTATTGTATATGGAATTGTTTTTCCTGACTTCCACCTCAGATTGTTCATTACTAGCGTATAGAAACATCACTGAGTTTTGCATATCCTACCACACTGCTGAATCTGTTTATTAGCTCTAGTATCTTTGTTGTAGATTTTTCAGCGTGTTCTAGGTATAGTATCATATCATCTGCAAATAGCGAAAATTTTACTTCTTCCTTTCCAACTTCTATGCTTTTTATTTCTTTTTCTTGCCTGATTGCTCTACCTAGAACCTCAAGCACTATATTAAGCAACAATGGTGACAGTGGGCATCCTTGTCTTGTTCCCAATCTGAAATGGAAAGCTTCAGTCTTTCTCCATTGAGTACAATGTTAGCTGTGGGCTTTTCATATATGGCCTTCACCATGTTGAAAAAGTTTCCTTCAATTCCTATCTTTTTTAGTATTTTTATCAAGAAAGGATGCTGGATTTTGTCAAATGTCTTTTCTGCATCAATAAATAGGATCATGTAATTTTTCTTCTTTGATTTATTAATGAGTATTATGCTGATTGATGTTCTTGTGTTGAACCACCCATGCATGTGTGGGATAAAAACCCACTTGATTATGCTGAATAATTCTTTTAAGTTGTTGTTGGATTCGGTTTACAAGTATTTTGCTGAGGATTTTCGCATCCATATTCATTAGGGAAATGGGTCTCTAATTTTCTTTTCTTTTCTTTTTTTTTCAATAGCATTATCTACATTTGGTATTAGGGTGATACTGGCTTCATAGAATGAGTTTCATAGTGTTCCTTTCTGTTCAATTTTTGGAAGCGTTTGAGTAAGATTGGTATGAAATCTTTGAATGCTTGCTAGAATTCACCTGTGAATCCATCTGGCCCTGGGCTGTTCATTTTGGGGAGTTGTTTGATGACTGTTTCAATCTTTTCTTGTGATTAGTTTGTTGAGGTCTTCTATTTCTTCTAGGTTGTTTGTATGTTCCTAGGAATGTTTCCATTTCATCTACATTGTCTGCTTTGCTGTCGTTCAGTTGTTCATAGTGACCTCTTATGATCTCTGATTTCTGTGGGGTCAGTTATAATGTTCCCATTTTCATTTCTGATCTTATTTATTTGCACCTTCTCTTTTGTCTTTGTCAGTCTAGCTAAGGGTTTGTAAACTGTGTTGATCTTCTCAAAGAACCAACTTTTTTTGGTTAATTCTCTCTATTGTTTTTTCTTCTCAATTTCATTTATTTTGTGCTCTGATCTTTGTTATTTCTTCAGGAATAGTTTGCTGTTCTTTTTCTAGTTCCTCCAGCTGTTTGGTTAAGTCATTTATTTTAGCTCTTTCTTATTTTATAAAGTAAGCATTGAGGGCTATAAATTTCCCTCTGAGCACTGCTTCCCTAGGTTGTGATATATTCTGTTTTCATTTTCACTCCTTTCAAAATATTTTTTTTCTCTTTCAATTTCTTCTTTGACCCACTGATTATTTAATACTGTGTTGTTTAATTTCCATATATTAGTGAATTTTCCCTTTTTCTTCCTGTTGTTGATTTCAATTTGTTCCATTATGATAAAAGAAAGTGCTCTGTATAATTTTGATATTTTTAAATTTATAGAGATCGTTGTGCCCAAACATATGGTCTATCCTTGAGAAAGATCTATGAGCACTTGAGAAGAATGTATATCCTGCTGTTTTGGGGTACAATGTTCTATATATTTCTATTAGGTTTAGTTCATTTAACATATTATTTAAGTTCTCTTTTACTGAGATGATCTATCCAATGATGAGAGTAGTATATTGAAATCTCCAACTATTATTGCAAAAACATCTATTTCTCCCTTCATTTTACCAATCCAATAATCTAGTTTGTGTGGCCAAAAGTGGCTGTAATTACTCTGAGAGGGTGAGGGAGCAGTGTCCCTTCTGCCCTCCTGCTCTGTCATGGGTGGGAAAGAAGCCACAGATGTGTCCAAAAATCTAGTTTGTGTGAGCTGAAAGCAGCTGCAGTTGCCATGAGAGGCGGAAGGAGCACTGTCCCTTCTGCCCTGTCAGGGAAGGGGATGGAACCACAGGAGTGCCCAACACTCTAGTCCATATGTGTCCAAAGCACCTGCAGTTGCCCAGAGAGGCTGCTGCAATTTCACCAGTTTTTTCCCTGCTGGTGGTGGGACTGGAGCCTAGGCTAGGAGTGCAATCTGACCTGGGTGGAAAGAAGCCAGTCTCTACCATCACTGCAATTTTCAGTCACCTCTGCTTCCCTCATGCAGGGGTGAAATTAGAATGGAGGCTACTGGCTTCTTTCCAACTTGGACAGTTTCAAATTTTAGCTATTCTTAGGATTGGAATTTAGTCAGCTGAAATTACTAATCAGTAGTTGAAATCAATGATTGACCATCTCTTTCTCCCCTGTTTTTGGGAAATGGAGTTTTTACTTCCATTCAGGGAGTGGCTCCCAAGGTGGATTGTACCACCAGCAGAGGATAGGCCCTACTCTCTGCCACGTGGAAAGTCCCACTCATGAATCTTCACTGCAGATGGGGAGTTTCCTCCTTCCATTCTTCCAAGGATGTGGCAGGATACTCTTCTGGTCTCCTGGGCCCCCCAACAGGTGATTATAGTTCTGGTCAATTACTAATTCCCTGTAGTCCAAGCTGAATCTTAGAGCACCTTGGTCTGCCACAATCTTGCCCTCACCTACCTAAATCTTCCCTCATTTTTCATAAAGGTTCAGCCTTATTCCTGCAACCCATGTTTTCCTGGCCCACACTACCTACAAAAGGGTCACAATAAGAATAACAAAATCGGTTTTCACCATTGAATTTTGCATGGTAACCCCCATTGGTTGCCTCCTGACTCTAGGAGTTCCCAGAAAGTTGTTGTGGTCCCTTGCCTATTAATATACCCTTCCTGGATCCTATGAGAAATTATTCAGGTCTATTGCTCCCAGTGATAACTACGAGTCTCCCAGATCATGGTATGGTATTCCTCTATCCTACAATCAGCAGGAGTCATGTCCTGTTCCTGGCACTAAATACAGAGTGAGCCTTTCTAATTCCTGCATTATATCGTTGATTTCAGATCCTTAAAAGCCAACTTAACAGAGGAGGGAAAAGAAAATTCCTCTCAACCCAGAGTCATTATTACCATGAAGCTGATGAAACTTGATGTTGAGGACCCCCTGACTTGCATCATCCCTTTAAAGCCCATGTACCTAATTTTTTAAAATTACTTTCTTAAAGAAACTCCATCCTTTCCCCCAATTGTGTCACCTTTAGACAATGCTTCAGTCCACCCTTTCGTTCTTATTTAGTTATAAGGCACAAAATAAACCTACCTTGAGATCTCAGTATCTTATAGAGATTAGAACAAAATATGTAATATATTTTGAATCACCTGACACAAGTCTCAAGGGAGAATGATTGGCATGAGAACAATCTGAACTCTTCACTACTTCTCAAACTTTCCCTTTTTTTCCCTAATTGTAAAGACTTATTAGCTTTATACTAAGCGTGCCAGTCTCAACTTTTTTTTCCCTCACCTCAGTGTGAGGCTCTTCCCTTGAAACTACTTCCATAAAGAATTTTTGTAAGTCTTTCCTTCCCTCCATCATTCATGATTATTAATAGCATGAAATATTTTCACAGATCTGGCTCAAACTGTAGAAATTCACTCTTTGTAATGAAACTTTTGTTGCTCTTGATACATTCTTGAGGTAAAGAACTCCTCAAGGCATTGTTGTAGACTAATATGAGTTCATCTGGCCATTACAGCAAGTTATTGCTGTTTGGAACAGGCAAACCTCATGAGTAGTTAATCCCCTTGCAGGATTTCCTTAACCAAGTACATTCTTATCTAGGTGAGCTAAAGAATACCTTTATCAACAGGCCATTGATGTAATCCACATTAAGTAGATTATTGTTCCATTCTAAATCTTCACTAATTTAGCAGCAATCATATCAGGAATGTCAAAGTGGCACTCATAAAGAATCAAAAGATTCTTCAATTAATGCAAGCCATTACAATCTGTAAAGGAAAGAAGGAAATCATGTATCTGTTTCAGATCTAGCAGCATTAAGCTGAAAGCAAAGGTCTGGTCAGAACAAAGGTACACTGAAGGAAAAACAAGAAGGCCCAGGAAATGGAAAGCAGCAATGCACTGCTGGTTAGGAGTGAGGCATTTCCATGGGAGAAGCAGCTTCCAGGTCTGAACCCTTAAGTTGTTTCCAAATCAGCTAAATGCATAGGTAAAAAATGAGATTCTGTCAGGAAATGTTAGGCCCTGGTAGGATATCAATAACTCTCAGAACTGCAGGCAATGTTTTCCGCCACATAGAAGCAACAGTTATTGTTTAATTGCTTGGGAACTTTCCCAGTGGTCAACAATAAACTAATAAGATCAAGTAGCATAATGCTGAGATCCATAAAGCCTCAGCTCCGAAGCTTGAAGGAAATGTTTTCAAGGGGTCAGTGGCAGGTTTCACAGGAGGTCATGTACTTGGTACCATTCAATGGAAAGGAGAGGGGCAGCTGGATCACTGGTGACCCTCAGATGTAGTGGTCTTAACTGGTGGTAATCCTGCCCCAGAAGACACTTTTGTTTGCCACAACTGGGGAAGGCATGCTAATGACATCTAATGGGTACTGGCTAGGGATACTGCAGAACATTCTACAATGTGGCCCCCCACAGGAAAGAATCACCCAGCCCAAAATGTCAACAGTGCTGAGATTGAGATACCCGCTATAATGTTTCTCAGGAGGAAAAAGCGGTACCTTTAGCTGCCTTTCTCTCAGGTTACAGCAGCAACCTATGCTCTGCTCTAATTCATGCCAACACTTGAGAGATAAAAGATGGATATTTTCAAATCTTTCATGGCTACAAAGGAATCAAGTGGACAATAGAGAAATATTTTCTATTTCTAGACTTCCATTTTTATTCTGAAGCATTCACCCTTTATGCTTTCTGTTGTTTACCCCACATCCTTCCCTCAGCTCCCTCCCTCTTCCCTACTCCTCTCCTACCACTGATTTATAAGACCGCATAAGATCTACCTGAAAATTACTCAGAATGCTTTGAAACCTCAATGGATATCTGAGGAGATTTTCAAGCAGTTGTGGCCATTCTAATCATAGGCGATATCCTGTCTGATGTGGGAATTATAGATCAAATTTTAAAAAGAATCTACAATCACCTCATAGTTTGAGATATTTAAGTAAAGAAACAAAAATGATGGCAGTGTTATAAAATTTGCCTTTAAACTTACATTTTCCTATTCTTTTGCCTGTTCTTTAATTTTAAAAAAATGTTTCTCCTGTAATCATGAAATATGCCTTGACTGTAAATTCTAGGTATAGATAACCCACCCTTGTCAGGCCATGCCAGTCTGTAGAATAAGCCAAAGTAAATAAGAAATAAGGTCATGATAAGTACAAACATTCTATTTCCAGATGCTATTGTGAAAATAGAATGCTATCATGATAAGATTAACCCCAAAACAGCCACACTCAGGCTCTATATGGCAATAAAATGTAGTGTTTTCACTAGAATAGAGTCTTTTCCTCACCTCTATGTTATTTGCCATTGTATCTTACTGGTGTTTCTCAAAATACCTTCATTTATTACCTGTGCTCCCCCCCCCCCACACACATGGTGTGACTCAAAGCTTCCCAGGACATGGTCCAGGAGGCTGCAATTTCTCCTGCTTCCAAGATGACCCTTACGTACATTAAAGTTGGCAAACACATGTTCCCAACACCTCACAGGAACTTTTAATGAAATCACTTTGCCATCTTCAGACTCAGGTGCTAATGGTGGTGGTGGTGGTGGTGGTGGTGATAATAAAACAACACTAAGGCTCAGATGTTAGGTATGCTGCTTAAACTTATCCAGCTAGTAACTGACATTATAAGGATTAGAACCACTTTTGGTCCTAAAGGCTGCACTGGTGAGACAACTTGAGTAAAACGATGCTTAGCTGCACTCACAATTACTCTTTTCTAATGACAGGGTCATTGTAACAGGACCAGACTCCTACATCTCTATTAACTCATACGTAAATATGCATTTCCAGCCCTGGCCCCCAAGAACACCCATCAGCACTACACACAGGCCCAACATTCTGAATCCCAGAGGTGCTAGTGACTTAGGGTGAAGCTGGGACTCCTCCCACCTTGCTCCACTATCACTCTGCACAGCAGCCACGTGTCTTCTCATCACATCAGCCTCACCCCCAGTCCAGGCCAGCACACACACATATGCACATAGGTATGTCAGTTCACCCTGTCCATTCAGCCAGCAGTGGAAAATAAGCTCCGTTTGAGGTGGTTCATGCCTCTTGACATTGCACCCAAGTGCTTCATTACATCAGCAAGTGAGTGCAATGAAGTAATTAACAGGATGGTCTCTGAAGTCAGATTGTCTGAGTTCAGATCCTCTTTCTCCCACTATCTAGCTATGGGATGTTGGGACTTAAACTTCTCTGTTCCTTATTTCCTCATCTTTAAACATGGAATTATAATAGTAACTAAATCATAGAATTGTGGTGA
>PVKH010020843.1:0-14488 GCA_004027955.1 Chaetophractus vellerosus | reverse complement strand
CGCGGGGCGCGGTAACTACCAGATACCCCCCACCCTGAGCAGTGGAGACCAGGTAGCCACTGACTGGACACCGCTCCCTGAGAACCTCCTCACCCTCCTCGGCCGTTTCGGAGTGCACGCCGAACGGCCAATTTCTAGCCTGTGTCGCCACCCGGGCCGCAGCCGAGCGGAGCTGCCCAGTCAGGGCCGGGTGGAAGCGACACCTGTGCCTCCTGCAAGAAGGAGCTGGCTGGGGGCAAGCAGGCAGGCATGCTTGTGTGTATGTGTGTTTAAGCTCTGAGCTGTCAAGGAGATGTTTCTATGGAAAAATAAAAGACTAATTTTAATTGTTTTAAAAAGTAAAATCGAATAAGAAATTTTAATTTAGATATTCAAGAGATGAGGGCTTTAGGTTTCTTCACCAAGAATAGATTCATAGCATTTTTTAATATTTACTTAAATAAGATAGGAAAGGAAATTCCAATTCCTGCTACCTGCCCAGACACTTCAAAAATTCTTCTTAAGGAGGTTAAAATAAAAACACCCTGGATTTTGGTTAGTCTTTGAAGTCCAAATTTCCAGATGCTCTGGAAGCAATGATTTCAATTTGGTGTCTTCTTGTGTTCAGGGAAAGAACAATTATGTTTACAGCACTGAGATCTCAGCCTTCAAACGCTGTAACCAATTATTCAGGAATTATAATATGCAGGCTCCATTTTAAAATAGGTGGGTTAACTCTCAATTCATATATTGCCAAGGAAGCCTTTGAAAAACAATTCTTCAGTGATGGTAACATTCATCAGTCTCAAGCTGGAAATCTGAGAAGTAGTCTGGGTAACCTGTAGGTATCATCTGGATATGTTTTGGTTATATAATCTTGGAATTCCACATAAGCCTTTTACTGAAATTTCTCAATCTGTTTCATGTTTTCTAGACCTGGGTGATCTGGACTGAAGAGCACTATTGCCATCAGGTAAGCACATTCATATCCATCAATGCAGAGTATTAAAAACCTCCTGCAGTTTGAAGGTGTGCTCCATCAATATTTTTCTTCTTTCTGTTGACATTTTATTTTGTTGAAGAATATTGTGAAGACAATTAACAAAAGTTGCTAATATAGTTGCCACATTCATCACTTGCCAGCACTTGGCAAGACTAAAAGTAAAAAGTTCTTTCCAATAAGCTTTCACTAATGTATGCTGTTTTCTTGCCCTAGAGCCTGGAAGGAAGGAATCTAAATAGCGCAATGCATTGACAAGAATAGCAGTCTGGAGGCGGTATAAAAGTTATGTTTTGCTCTTTCCTGAACATACTGCTCAAAGTTTGATTCTAAACAGAAATCAATCCCTTTGGTTTATTAACCGCTGCTGTGGTCTGTTGGGATCTCTTTGATTTAGTATCAGACTGGGGCATTTCTAGTGTCCATTATAGAAAGAGCCAAAATATGGGAGAGGGGAACAAAGGGAGGAAAAGGCATTTATTGAGCGCTTAGTATTTGTTAGGTACTTTTGTATAATATCTCTTTAATCCTCCCAATAGTCCTCCAAAATAAGTGCACTTTCCCATTTAGTAGGTGAAGAATTTATTAGAGACACTAAAAAAGTTAACCAGGATTTTTAAATTAATGAGTGGAAAAATGTCCTGACTCACAAATCCTTGCTATTTCCATAATTCCACACTATATCATATGATAATAATAATAATAGCTTCTCTATGTTGAATACTGTAGATTTTGTTTTCTAAAGATGGTCACACCCAGATATTTATTCCTTCTCACATTGAGTACTGTGATCTTGTTTTCTAATAACGTCCACACCAATATATGTACCCTGTCCTACATATTCTTCTTAAAATGCAACTGTGGGATTCCATGTATCCTTTATGTAAATCTGGGCAGGGGTTTATGGCTGCTTTAACAAATAGAGTATGAGAGAATGATGCTAAATGACTTCCAAGGCTAGGTTATAAAAAGGATACAGTTTCCACTTGACTTTCTCAGGACCCTCACTCATCCTTGAAACCCAGCCAAAATGCTATAAGGAAACCTAAACCAGTCCTCACAGAAAGGCCACATGGAGAGTCTCACGTGAAGAGATGAGGCCCCCAGGTTATAACTAGCATAAACTGATGATTTCTTCAGCTCGTATAGTTCCTCCTGAGGCCCAGACATTTCAAAGGAGATACAAACCAGACCCACTGTGCTCTGTCTGAATTCTTGACCCACAGAATCCATAAGCATGGCTGTTTTACACCTCTGAGTTTGGCATAATTTGTTACACAGCCTTAGTGACTGGAATAAGTATGGATCTGGTGTACAATACCTTAAAAATAACCTCTATTTCTTTCCACAACTCAGGAGTGTAAAACGTTGCCATTTTACAGAGCTACAGAAAAATGAGGCTCAAAGAGTGGTACCCTGAGCTATATAGCTAGTATGCAGAGGTGCACAGATTAAAACTCAGGTTGTTTTTTGTTGTTTACTTGTTTGTGTTTTCTCCCCCAAAATCCATGCCTCCTTTACTATTTTATCTGCTGAAAGAATCTCAATTTAGAAATTGTTTAATTCTAACTTTATGGACACTCATCAGAGAATATGATGAACCACATTTTAAGAAGACCCCAATTTGATAAATCCAAGACCA
Organism: Chaetophractus vellerosus; assembly: GCA_004027955.1. Taxonomy (NCBI): domain Eukaryota; kingdom Metazoa; phylum Chordata; class Mammalia; order Cingulata; family Chlamyphoridae; genus Chaetophractus; species Chaetophractus vellerosus. The sequence continues at coordinate 11,867 of PVKH010020843.1, read as the reverse complement.
TTCTACATATGCAATCAGGTACATTATAAAACAAACAAGAGCAAAAATAAATGCTTTGTGGAGACCACATTATTACTAAGTCATCTATGGTTCATACCCATTTTAAAATTCTAATTTGTCAGTTTTCATTGACTTTAAGGTATATTTTTATTTTGAGAGTTTTCACGTTCACAAGAAATATAGCAAGTAATACATTAATGAAGTAATACAATAACATTACATTTTAAGTACATTGAATAATTCGACTATATCGAAATTGATTTCAAATAAGCCCTTGTAAGCAGATATGGTTGGTTGCTTATCCAGCAACCATTCCGTCTTTATTCTTGTTCTTAGAAATCTTATTTTATTTAAGATTTGCCACAACCATCTTTCCATACCAGAGATAAACTATTTCTAACAGTAAGAAAAATTTTGCAAATCTAAAGTGTTTTGTGTGTTGCAGGAAAAGAAATCTTTGAAAAAAAAGTATATGATAGTTGGCATAAATATTCTTCCATAATATGTCATTTACATTTCCTCTCTGAAATCAGACAATCTTTCAATTTTTCTTAACTCTTTGTGAAAATAAGTCAGTAATTTTGCTGTAACATTAAATGTTGACCTTACTTCTTTTAAATATGAAGAAACATAATTGCTAGCATATAGGCTCTCTAAATCTTTGCTATGTCTTTTTAAATGTAATACTCAAATTTTCTTAGACTAGAAATTTCTCCTTAAGAGTAAATTAAGCATTGTGATTGGTGCAATGGATATTTGAGGCTACTTTTAAGATGGTTGTGACTTTATTAGCAATTTAATACAAACATGCCAGAAAACTTCTTGGGAATTTTTTGTCATTGATGGAATCTGGCTCATAGTAAATGAAATGGCAGGCATGTTTAAACCTAACATATGTTTTTAATAACACTTTTGTGTATGCAGTGTGGTGTTTTCAATATAGACTAGGTACTCTGGTGACATCATCCTTTAAATTCTCTTTAGGTAAACCAGATGGCTGAGAGTATATGCAGTAAGAATGCTCTTAAGCCATCCAGAAAAATGTAGTTTAATCATTTTTAAGAAAGTCACTAATACCAAACATATGTACTTTTAAATAGGTACTTATGTTGAAATAACTGATGTCCCAAAATCTATTTCAGACAATTCTCATTTATACTAAGTGATAAAACTTGCAAGTTAAAAAAAATAAACAATAGTCTTGCAAATTATAATTAAGATATAAGGTTTCTATATATTAGCTAATGATTTTGTTACAGTGCTATAAATCAATAGTATTAAACAATAAGAGGTTGTAATTTATTATTTCTATGTATAAAAAGGAAAATAAATGAAATTGCTAAAGAAGTCTGGAAGTTAAAAAACTAGGTAAGGATAAAATAGGAAAAAATACAGGGAAAGAAAAGCAAAACTTAAGTTTCTTTGTCCATTCAGATTGTAGAACCAAGAGCTTTGACAAATAAATCTTGTTTCTGCAGCTTTCGTATGCATTCCGCACACATGGTGTCATGGGAAGAGATTAGCTTCTTATATGATGATATAATGAGTGTAATTGAAATTGGAGCTGAAGAAATAAAAGTAAATTGAGTTGATCCAATGAAGAAGAAAAATAAAAATAAATTCTGAATTCAATACTTGAGATTTTTATCTATGTAATTGCATTATAATTAATGATTTGGCCCTGGGTCTTACCCAATGAGCTTCTTCTCAATCTGTAACTGTTGAAATATTTTTTTTTAAGTTGAACAAAAAAACACATGCAGTTAGAAGAGGTTTAGTAAAGAAAGTGCGTCCCCTAATTGCCTAGGTGAAGAGGACTTTTACAACATTTTAATTTCACATTCAAAGCTAAAAATATGTTTAAAATTGTATTTCCAAACCTAGGCTAGATTTTATTTTTCTGAGGGTATCACAAAGCCTTACTTAATCTTAGATAAAATATAAAATCAAATTTAAAATATTTCAGATGAACAATCTATCCTTAGTTCTAAAAACTCCCCAGAGTTTTAGAACACTCTATTTTCCAGTCCTGAGGCTACCTAAAATTCCATAGTAAGACTAAAGTTATTGTGGCATCTCACTTTACTTGAGGGAAAAAAATAAGGGGAAGCTTAAATTACCCGGGTCATCGGAAGAGGAATGATTTTCCTGATTGATGATATTAGAAGAAAGAACTGAGTATACATCTGTGGGCATCTATGAGAGAAATAAATGTTATATTTTGTTTTTTATCTGACCTCTAAGTCTGTCTCTCAGTTGATTCCAAACTTGGGAAGAGAAGAGTTGTTTACTTATAGGCCCAGTAAAACTCAAAAATAAGAATTCAGGGAACAGATGTGGCTCAAGTGGTTGAGCACCTGCTTCCCACATGGGAGGTCCTGGGTTTGGTGCCTGATGCCTCCTAAAAAAAATAAAACCAAGCAAAACAAATGAAAAAACCAACTCAGCTGATGTAGCTCAGTGTTTAAGCTCCGGCTTCCCACATACGGTGTCCCGGGTTCAATCCCCAGCCCCCAGTGCCTAAGAAAAAAAAGAATACAATGTGTTTTTATATTTTTATGAGACACATTCTACTTGAGTTTTTTATCTTCAGAAATATATGACACAATAAGAAATAAAATATTGAATTAGAATAATATTCCTTCAAACTCCAAGTCATACAAAGATATTAGATATTTGCAAAGTTCTTTAAAATCAATTTATAGGAGATCGAGGATTGCCTTTACCAAAAAGCTTCCTAACCTGGACAGTCTGACCTCTAAAATGTTCCATGAATTATCTGTGGCAAATCTAATATTGAAACAGGAAATCAGGAAGCTAGAATTCTTTTTATAGAAGAAAGCAAAGGTATATGTATACATCACCAAACCATGTCTTCCAATGTTGACTTTTCTATTTACCTGTTTTTTTGATATAGTATATATACAATGGTCTAAGATTACAAGTCAGCCTAAACAAAGGATCAACTGAAAAACTCAATGAATTTGAGTGGCAAAGGGTTAGAGACTTAGAGATTGCAGCCTCCAGCCATATACAAGAGTCACTTACAATTGCCTTCTAGGGCATCTTCTCTAGGAATATTCCCTTCACCCTCCATCAACCCTGGGGCAATAACAGCCACCATGTTCACACATGACCACCCAGGGGTGAGCTCTGAACTCGACCAACTACTCCCTTTCTCAAATATTAGCAATCGAGACCCAGAGAGAGTAAATTTAATATTTCTCAATTACCTCGTGACTTTACATAAATTCCAGAGCAGGTGGTGGTCATCATTTTCTGTCTGTGGAGCTGGGATAGAGAGAAACTGTTCTGCTAGGAAGATGAAAAATAAAGCAAGACATGCAGAAGGAAAAAGACATGAGAAGCCTTAATGGGTTCTTCAGTGCGTCCTCATTCTAATTCTACTCCCGAGGCCCAGGTATATTGCTACCCTAATAAATTACTTTTTTGCTCAAGTTGAGTGGGTTTCTATTTCATATAACCTAAGGAGTACTAACTTTATACTCTAAAGTGCAATGTACCTTATCTCTGTACAGCTAAAGACACACGAAATTGACATCCATAATCACAGTGTCATTTATGTGAAGTGCTAAGAATCTGTGTAACTCAGGTCCAGGTCTGTATATATAATAATATATGTTACACACATACACATTATTGAAATCGATTTTTGCATCAAGTATATTATTTCAGTACATCTGTTACTTTAGAATCTGATTCTAAATAAATAAGGTACTAATCATTAAATGTAAAGATGTGCAATGACAGAAACATCTATCAACTGACATAGTAGAGTTAACATTATATTTTCACAAGCTAACAGACTGTTTTTTTTTTTAAATATATGCCTTTTTCCTTTGAAAAGCTCCATAGTTAATTACAATGTTATAATCTTTACATTTAAATAGATATGTTGATTGCTAATGAAAGCCACCAGGGTGGTATTCTATTTAGCTAAAGGAATTTTAAACTACTCTGGTGCTTTCATTATTATTCACAGTATCTATTCATTTTTTAACTGCTTAAAAGTTTAGCCTGATTAAGCAAAACGTTTACAAATAAGCAAAGCCATAAAAAGATCTACAATTTTTAGTCTCTAGCAAAATCAGCTTCCTGTAAACATTCAAAAAACTAAATTCTCTAACTAAATAGCTAATAAACCCATCTAACCTTAAGTCTTAACTGAATCACCATATTTAATACCAATCAGATCATTTCAGTAACACAGGTGTTATAAAGCTATCACAGAAACTAGGAAATATCAGACTTCACATCTTCAAGTATTTAGGCTAACTGCAGTCAAACTCAAAATGTACTTGTTCGTTAATTCTAGGGAAAGACTGTGGTAGACCTGCTGGGTTTGGGTATAAACTGCCAATCCCAGTTCCCACAGCAGTGGTTATGCTTAGGACAGATAGAAGAGGTATGAAGAGAGGCACTGCCCTCGACATTAACTCACAAAGACAGTTTAGGCAACAAGACAGGCATATGGAAAGCAAAATAAAGGTAGTACTTTTGTCTTACAGGCACATTCATTAATTACTTAGAAAATGAATTAAGTTTACCAGGACTTTTAACATGTTCAATATCCCTCTACATATGATCTAGAATAGGAAAGATATCATTATATTCATTAGGTATATTGGTACAGTAATTAATACTAATCAATGCACAAGTTCCTCTTTGAGCTGCAGTTAATAGAGTTAAGCTCCAGGTTTGCAATACCATACATGTTATCTCTCCATGGGAGCAGGCCATAATGCCAATTGTGATTAAGTTCTACTCACAGTACTCTCGTACTCTGGTGATCGTTGCTCCACTTGGTATGTCCTTCACACAGCCAGCATGCTGCAGCACAGCTGACCCTAGAGGGAGACTAGGAAGGTAAGGCTCCAGTATTTCACCTGCTTGGTACTATGAATCAGAGCCAGTCTGGAGATAATGTCCATGTATATCTGGCCATATTACCAGCTGTTGCAGGACTCTAAAACTGCAACATACTCTCCATCTACTTCAGGAGCATGTTCAGAAATGTAGTAGATACTTTTATTGTTTTAGAGGTCAGTGACCAACCTAGCAAATAACTCCAATGGAGAGATACCCCCTGAGCCATAGCGGGGTGGGTGCTGAAGTTGTCATGAAATAACCATAAGCAAAGGCAAGGGGTGAGGCTAGAACTGAAGTAACCATAAATAAGGCAAACATACAATAGCTGAAGTTTAATGGGTGAGGTGCAGCTAGTAAGCTAAAGGTATGGCTAGGCCTGAAATGTATACAAAGGTAATCTCAGTTTATAATTACCATTACTATAGCAGGTGTAGGCTAAATCCACCCAGTTATAGAATTTCAGGTATTATCCTTCCCCTGTTTTATAATATAAAGTCACCTATATGATGATCTTAACTCTTAGTTACAGTTTCTAGTAAGTTTTCAATTTAGAACAAATTGGGCACTTCTGTTTATTGACTAAGCAACTAAAACTATTTTATTAGTAACAACTTTGCTAAGTTTTTCTGCTTTTCAAGCAGATGAACTAACTCCACTTGTGAATTATACATCAAATCCAATTGCAAGATAGTATTGACATTTAAAGACTCATTTTTAGGTTCTATTTCACCATTACCCAATTTGTAACAGCCGAACCCCAAATATGATTTACAGTTCCTAGGTAAAAGCAGACTAACAAAGTTAAAGCAAGCACAGATTAGAACAGAAAAGAGAATTTTACTCACTTAGCTCAGTTTAGGGAAAGACTTGGCTTTAGAATCACTAGATGCAAAGCTCCCAGTGTCTGCTTATGGTAGAAACCTCATGTAAGACCCTGCAGCTTAGTTCCTCCAAGAAAACCCCTGAGCAGCTGCTAAGTACAGAGCTAAGGGATCCAGAGAGGCCCTGCTCCTGACAAGACATGAATTGGGGCTGCTCTGGGAGCTGCATCCCATTAGTTACTTCCCATAAGAGGTAAAACCCTGCAAGCCTTTTTTGCTGGAAGGATTGGAATGTTACATGGAAATAGGCAGGGAGCTAGGAAAGCCAGGAACCTTTTAATGTTATTCTAAGTTTATATCTTACAGAATCAATGCCTTATTAGTTATGCAGGGATTTTCTCCTGTTCCAGCCAAAGTGCTGGACTCATCTTCCCTCAACCACAATAGAATAGCCAGAGAGATTTACACCCTGTCAGGCAGGGACTACTGCCCTAACCAGCCGGAAGTAGCTACAGAAGAATGACCATTGCCCCTCAGTGTCCCCTTAAGAATAAGGGTGTGAGGTCTCTGAGTGGGGAGTTGAGGCAGCTTAGTATTGTGAAAGGGCTGGCTCTACAGACTACATGACCATAAGACCCAACCTGGAAACCTCCTGAGAAGAAGGCTGAGATTCTGGCCATGAGAGTCTCATTTGGAATGAGAGGGAAAGCCTCAGATATCCTCAAAAGGCCTCATCATTGGGCCCCCTGGGGAGCTGATATGTGAGGTAATCACTCAGAACAGCAAACAGCAGGGGCCCATCCCCCAAACATTAGCAAGGAGAGGAATAATTAATAGCTTAAAAGGTGACCACACAAGCCAAATCTCACTCTCTCTGCCTAGAGGAGCCTGCATCAAATCTCAGTGTGAATTTCCATCCTTCTCTCCCATTTCTCAGCAAGCTCTGTCCTTTTGCCCTATTTCCCAATAAATTCTTTTTACTGCCCTAACTAAAAATATATATATATACTTGTTCATCCTAAATACAACCAATTACACTGTTTGAATAAATCACCAATACTAAATTCAAGGAGCGAGTACTTAATATGAAATTAGTTTTGAAAAGCAGTAACAACTGGCTGGTACTCAGGTAGATTTGCAGCCAAAATTCACATTGTATAGTTAACCTGTAAAACCATAAGTCATAAATTTACAGTAAAGTGTCAGATTAGAGTGGAATTGTTGCCTTATATGGTGGCTCTATGTTAAACATTTTGCAGAACTGCCAAACTTTTCCACAGTGGCTGTGCCATTTTACAACTCCCTCAGCAATGTATGAGAGATCCAATTTCTCCCCACCCTTGCCAATTCCTGTTATTGTCTGTCTTTTTTATTTTAGCCACTCTTGTTGGTGTGAAGTCATATCTCACTATGATTTCGATTTGTACTCCCCTAAAGGCTAATGTTATTAAATATCTTTTCACGTGCTATTATATATCTTCTTTTATTTTAGCCACTCTAGTTGGTGTGAAGTCATATCTCACTATGACTTCGATTTGTACTCCCCTAATGGCTAATGTTATTAAATATCTTTTTAGGGCCGGCTCGATAGCCCAGTGGATAGGGCGCCGGCATACCACATGGGAGGCCCCGGGTTCGGTTCCTGGGGACCTCTCCTAGCGGGCAGACCGCCTTGAGAATGGCAAGCTGCCATGGGCGGGCCAGAGCCGCCGTGGGCAGGGCAAGAAGCTGCCACGGACAGGGCAAGAGCAGCCACGGGCAGGGCAGGCAGCCACCCACGAACTGAAGCAAGCGCCGGCCGGGAACGGACGCAGAGACCGCCCACAAGCGGGGAAATCCGTGCCTGCGCAGTGACCAGTCTCGGTGCGTCGCCGCAGCGGGGGGAAGGGGAGATATGTAATAAAATAAATAAATCTTTAAAAAAAAAATAAATAAATAAATAAATAAATAAATATCTTTTCACATGCTATTATATATCTTCTTTGGAGGAGTATCTATGCAGTTTTTTGGCACATTATTTAATTAAGTTATTTGACATTTTGTTGTTGAGTTATAAGAGCTCTTTATATATTCTGGATACAAGTCCTCTATCAGATATGATTTGCAAATATTTTCTCCCATTCCTTGAACTATCTTTTTACTTTCTTAATAGTGTACATTAAAGCACAAACATTTTTACTTTTTATAAAGTTTACGTTATTTTTTCCTTTGTTGCTTGTGCTTTTTGGTGCCACATCTAAGTACCCATTACTTAGTTATGCCTAACCCAAGGTCATAAAGATTTACTTCTATGTTTTATTCTAACAGTTTTGCACTTTTCACTCTAAAATTTAGATCTTTGATGAATGTTGAGTTAGTTTTTACATATTATGTGAGGTAGAAGACCAGTTTCATTCTTTCCATGTGTATATCCAGTTATCCCAGCACCGTCTGTAGAAAGACTTTTCTAACCCCATTGAATTAGCTAGTCTCCCTTGTAAAAAGCTGACCATAAACATAAACGTTTATTTCTGAAATTGCAATCCTATTTTATTGATCTCTATGCCTATGTCAATCTTTATGTCAGTATGATACTGTCTTGATAACTAACTTTACAGTAAATTTCAAAATCAAGAACTATGTCCTTTTTTAAGATTGTCATGGTTATTATGGGTCCCTTGCATTGCCAATGAATATTAGGAAGAGCTTGTCAAATTTTATAACACAAGTAGCTGGGATTTTGATAAGAATCACAATGACTCTTTAGATCAATTTGGTGAATACTCCCATCTTAGCAATGTTATGCCTTGCAATCTGTGAGCACATGATTTATTTACATTTGTTTTGGTCTTCTATATTTTTCCAAAGCTGTTTTGTTGTTTTCAGAGTATACATTTTGTAATTCTTTCATTAAATTTATACCTATTTAATTTTTTTCATGATATTTTAAATGAATTATTTACTTTATTTCAACTCTGAATTGTTCATTGCTAATAGAGAAATTTGATTAATTTCTGTATATTTATCTTGTATCTGGCAACCTTGCTGAAGTCATTTACTAGGTCTAATATTTGTAGATTCCTTAAGGTTTTCTAGATACAGGTCGATGTCATCTGTGAGTAAAGATAATTTTACTTCTTTATTTCCAATCAGGATGCCTTTTATTTCTTTTTGATATATAATTTTCCCTGTCTAGAACCTCCAGTATAACGTTGCATAGGAGTGACAAGAGTTGACATCTTTGTCTTATGTCTGATCTTAGAGAGAAAGCATTGTCTCTCACCATTAGTATGATAATGGTGGGTTTGTGTTTATGCCTTTAATTAGATTGAGGAAGTTCCCTTCTCTTCCTAGTTTGTTGATTTTTTTTAACATGAAAGGATGTTGAATTTTGTCAGATGATATTCTGTGTCTATTGAAGTGACCAGGTGTTTTTTGCTTTTATTCTATTAATATGATGTATTCCATTCATTGATTTTCATTGTTAAACCAATATTGCATTCCTGGCATATATCTCATTTGGTCATGATGTATAATTTCTTTTGATATGTTGCTGAGCTCTGTTTGATATTATTTTGTTGAGGACTTTTATGTCTCTATAAAGGAATTGATCTGTAGTTTTATTGTGATGTTATTGTCTGCTTTTGGCTTCAAGGTAGGCAAGTCAATTTTTAATACATTTCCTTCAGTTAAAAAAAAAAAAAGTAACCAGAAGATTTGAAAAACTGAACAAAATTGACCAAATGGAGACTATATAGAGAGTTGATCCTCATTATTTGTGGATTCCATAATTGTAAATTTGCCTACTTGTTAAAATTTATTTTTAATCTCAAACTCCATATTGTGGCACCTTTCTGGTCATTCATGGAAATGCACAGAGTGGGGAAAATTTTGTATCAACCGACACTCACGTTCCTGGCTGAAGTCAAACAAGGCATAATGCAAACCAGTGCTCCTTTTGTAGTATATTTAGTGCCATGTTTTTAACGTTTCTGTGCCTTTGTTGGTGAGTCTGCTGTTTAAAATGCCCCCTAAGTATAGTACTAAAGTGCTGTCCAGCATTGCTAAGTGAAAATTGCTGTGATGCTCCCTACAGAGAAAATACATGTGTTAGATATGCTTTGTACAGGCATTAGTTATAGTGCAATTGACTGCAAATTTCATCTTAATGAATCAAAAATATATATTAAATAAGAAGCACAGAACATATTAAACACAAACACATATAAAACAAGGTGATGTATTGATAAATTTATGAAATGTTGTAACCAAAGGCTCACAAGTACCTAACCTTATTTCCCCAGGATCAATGGTTCAGGATATACTAATTCAGTTTTCATGGCAATATTAGAGAAGATAACTACCGTGAATAACAAGAATTGATCATATATACATACCTACATACACCCACACACCTATATATCAAAGAAAAATAAGGATAGATTTTTAAAAGACAAAAACAAAAATACTACATGTAAAAACCCAAGGAATGCAGATAAAACAGTACTTAGTGGAAACTGAATAGCCTAAATGTTTAACTAAACATTTTAAAAAGCTGAAAAATAATAATTTAAACAATCATTATTTTTAAATAATTCTACCTTCAGAAGGGAGGAAAGAATTATTTTTAAAAAAGAATGAGGAACTGGCTGTAGCTCAATTGGTAGGGCTCCGGTTTACCACATGGGAGGCCCCGGGTTCGGTTCCTGGGGCCTCCTCGGGCAGGGCAGGCCACACAGGCAGGGCAAGCTCCGGCGGGCAGGGCAAGCCGCTGCGAGCAGGCAGGCCGCCATGCGGTGAGCTGACTCGGGGGGTTGCCGCAGCGGGCGGAGACAAGCAGACACAGAAGAATGCAAAAAAAATGAAAACAGCAAGAACAAGCAGAAAGTGGGGGATATATAATAAATAAAAACTAAATCTTTAAAAAAAAAAGAATGAAGGTAGAAATTAAATGTGAAAATTAGCAAAAAGTTATATAAAAGCTGCAAAAGGCCAAGCATAGCCTAGATATTGTTAAGAGAATAGAATGAGTTGGGATGATTTGCTTTACCATATGTACGAGCATATTATAAAGTTAATGTAATTTTTTAAATGAGGTATTGGCACAAGGATAGACAAATAAACCAGTGGAGCAGTAGAGAGAATTCAGAAATTGATCTATGCACATGTGGACACTTGATATATGACAGAGGTGCTAATGCAGATCAATGGGGAAAGTGTGGAGATTCCCTTAAATGAAGCTGGCACCTATATGGAAAGAAAACGAAACTGTTCTTATACGTCACATCATATAAAAAATTAATTCTAGTTGGATTAAAGATCTAAAGTAAAGATAAAAATATAAAATATAAAAATATAGCATTTTTAGAAGATTGCAATAAAGGGCAATCTTCTTAATCTAGGTGTAGGAAAGGTTTATTTAAAAGCAAACAAAATAATAAAAATTAAAATGATGTGATAAAATGCAGAAGTTTTGTTCATCAAAAGTTAACATAAATAAAGTGAAAATACAGCTATAACACATATAACTGACAAAGGGCTAAGACCCAAATATATATATATAAAGAACTTCCATAAATAAATTAGGAAAAGACAATGAGCCCAAATAAAAATTGGGGCCAAGGCCAAAAATAAATATTTCATGTAAGAGGAAATCCAAATAATCCACAGTCATGCAAAAATCTGCTCAAATTTATTAAGAATCAAAAAATGCAAATTAAAACTAAAATAAGAAAGTAGTACATGACCAATGACCATCAGGTAACATAAATAAATAAATAATTAAATAAATAGATAGATAGATAGATAGATAGATAGATAGATAGATAGATAGATAGAAAGAAAATGCCAGTATTTGTGAGGATGTAGAAAAATGGAAACTGTAGATACTGTCATACACTGCAGATACATTCAATTTTTTTTTTAGAAGGTACCTGGGTTTGAACCCAGGACCTCATACATGGGAAGCAGGTGCTCAGCCACTGAGCTACACACACTCCCTTCCCAACATTCACCTTTTTTTTTCTATTTATTATACATCCCCCCCCTCCCCCCCGCTTGCTCTTGCTGTGTTCATTTTTTTTCTTTGTGTTCCTCTGTGTCTGCCTGTTTCCCCCCGCTGGGGTGACCCACCAAGTCAGCTCACCGGTGTGGCGGCCCACCTGCTTGCGGGGGCTC
>PVKH010020842.1:0-14489 GCA_004027955.1 Chaetophractus vellerosus | reverse complement strand
TTCACGGCCGGCGCTTGATTCAGTTCGCGGGTGGCTGGCTGCGCTCCATCCACGGGCGGCTCTTGCCCTGTCCGTGGCAGCTTCTTGCCCTGCCCACAGGGGCTCCGGCCCGCCCATGGCGGCTTGCCATTCTTAAGGCGGTCTGCCCGCTAGGAGAGGTCCCCGGGAATCGAACCCAGGGCCTCCCATGTGGTATGCCGGCGCCCTATCCACTGGGCTATCGAGCCGGCCCCCAGTCATATTTTCTTTAAATTCTTTGGATTTAGGAGAGTTGTGTGATTATCACTGATTAATTGTATTAAATCTTGTATCTCCTCAGGATATTTGGTTTATTCTTTTGGCTGGGCCATCTCTTCTTGTTTCCTACTATGGCTTGGAGTTTTTTGCTGATGTCTAGGCATCTGAATATATTGCTGAATTTACTCTGATGGATAATTTCTCTCTATTGCCTATTGTTTTTTTCTTCACAGCTCTTTTTTGATATTTGGTTCAACTTATTCTCAGTCGTTAAAACTGCCCGGCCTTAGTTTTCAAAATCTGGACAGGGACTTACTAGTGGGGCACGGATTTTCTCCCAGGGGTTGGATATGGATAGCATGAAGTTTTTGTCCATGCAATTTCCAGACTGGCCAGTAGATGGCGTTTGTCAGCACACCGTTCCATGAGGTGTTTCAGTCCCATCTTTCCTGTGTACCTGTGTTGAATCTCCAGAGCAGAGATTCAAAGCAGGCTGTCCTGGCCGAATTCACTGAAGAAAAGCACCCTGGCCTCCCCTCCCTTTTCTGTTGACACAACTGACAGGCAGGAAGATGTCTGTTCCCCTTGCAGTCATCTGCAATGAGCCAGGTGTTTTACCCCAGCTTAATATCTTGGGGGTGGGGGAGAGAAGCCCTTCCCTCCCACCACCAGGGCTTGGTAACTCACATTTGTAGATTTGGCTTTTTTTGTCTCTCTGTCCCTCATCCTCCTGGGAGTTGTGTAGCACTGTCCTGGTCTTCTGATCCCCTAAGCAGGTCCCTCGGACAGCTTTTGGCTTTTTCTCCGTTGTTTTTGTGAGAGCATTCAGCTCTGCCTGTTAGTTCATGGCCATCTTCCCACAATCCTCTGTTCCTTTCTAAAGGCATCTGTTTCAACAAGAGGCATGTCCTTTGGCCCCCGGGTGTGATGACTGGAACTACAGTGGTCACTTGTGACCATCAGGGAAACTTGAAGAAGCCACATGCCAAGCGTGGAAGAGTAGAAAGATAGAAGGAGGCTGGATTCTTGATGAGTTTGGAGTTCTCAAACCATCCTGGATTGACCATCTCCCAACTTCCTTTATGTGAGAAAAAAGTAAACTTCCTTCTAGTCTAAGTCACTATTATTAGGGTTTTCTGTTATAGTCTGCTGTATTAGCAGTTTGATATTGTTTATGAATTCCAAAAATAGATATTGGGTTATGTTTGTAAACTGGTCTGTCCCTCTGGGAATATTGGATTCAGAGGTTTCACTTTTACTTGACTAAATAATGATTAAGGCTTTGATTGGGCCATGTCACTAGGACATTGCATCCCCATCCCCTTGGTGGGTGGGGACACACAGAGAAACCACACTGCAGAGAAGGGAGTTTGGAGTTTTAATGCTGGAGCCTGGGAAGTAAGCACACAGAGAAGCAGAACAGCTGAGCCCGGAGAGAATTGAGCCCCGGGGAGAGGGACAGAGCCAGTCGCCTGAGATCCTACAGCTGCCCTCTGGAGAAAGCAGGGCAGCTGAGCCCGGAGAGAAATAAACCCTGGGAAGAGAGGAACCCAGGAAGCCTGAACCCTTGGCAGACGTTGCCAACTATCTTGCTCCAATATGTGGCAACAGACTTTGGTGAGGGGAGTAACTTATGCTTTATGGCCTAGTAACTGTAAACTGCTACCCCAAATAAATACCCTTTATAAAAGCCAACAGATTTCTGGTATTTTGAAAGTGCCCCTTTGGCTATCTAATATGTCTGCTGAACCTGAAACAGAATGAATGCAATATCCTATAGGATGAGGAATCTGCAGCAGCAGCAGAAGTTTGGTAGGCAAACTGGGATGTGAGGGGACTACAAGGAGGGATTGGAATGACCAAGGATGAAATGGGAAGAGGGGAAGAATGTTTACAAGCATGGAGGAAAGAGAGAACATAATTGGGTGTGTCTGGGCTAGCAAAGAAGGAGTTGAAGGAGATGAAGCCTGAGGAAAGAGAGAGACTTAGACCATCAAGGACACTGTAACCTTGTCAAAAGTTGGACTAACTCATAGGTAAAGGGAGCCACTGAAGGACGGGGAGGTTTGCACTTTAGGAAGATCCCTCTGGTGCTAGTACAAGGATAATTGGATTAGAGGGAAGGAGAGTGGAGGCTGGGAGCTCCATTAGGAACTGCTGCTGTGGTCACACAAGAAATGAAATTGGCTTGCACTTGGGGAGTGGGTGTAGAAGATAAATAGGCAGATCTAAAGACTTTAAGGGGCTGGCTGTAGCCCAATTGGTAGGGCACCGGTTTACCACATAGGAGGCCCCGGGTTCAGGGCCTCCTTGAGTGGGCAGACCGCCTTGAGAAGGCAAGCCCCCGCGGGCAGGGCAAGCCCCCGCGAGCAGGGCAAGCCCCTGCAAGCAGGTAGGCCACCGCGCGGTGAGCTGACTTGGACGGTCGCCGCAGCGGGGGGAGACAAGCAGACACAGAAGAACGCAAAAAAATGAACACAGCAAGAACAAGCAGAAGGGGGGGGGTATGTATTAAATAAAAAATGAATCTTTTTAAAAAAATAAAGACTTTAAAAGGTAGATTCCCTAAGGTTTTGTGGCTGATTAGATTTGGGGGTTGAGAGAGCAGGAGGAGTTGAGGATGGGGAACCATAGGCTGAGATAGGAAACACAGAGGTGAGAAATGGAGCTGAAGAGGAATAGAAGTCCAGGGCTAGAAGCTTTGAAAATGAGGTGACTGTGGGTCAGCCTAGGAAATAGGTCCAGCGAAGCCTATGGGAGTCAGAAAACCAGCCAATCATGCACCTGCGTGGTTCCACCTTCAAAAATGCCTCTGACCTCTTTAATTCTAGCTCTCAACCTATATTGGGGATGCTGTCAGCTGATGTATGTGAAAGTCTGGCGCAGAGTAGATGCTCAATAAAATTAAACTGAATCTGAAATGTTTAGCCACATTTGTACCCTTAGGCCTTTGCTCTGTTTGTTCTCACTGCTTCCGACGTTTCTCTCATCTGTCAAGAGTCTGGGGACCAAGTTACAGGCCCCATTCCTCTGCTCTGAGTCCAGGGCAGCCCAGAGGAAAGCCACTCATTTTGCTTGAAGCTCCTTGCATTATCCCGGTAAACCTTATTTCCACGTTGATAGATGGGCAAGCAGGAGGCTGGGGAGCTGGAGCTGGGACTTGGATTAGAATCCAAGTCTCCTGGCTGCATGACCCGCGCTCCTCGCCCTGCAGCATCTCGCCTCTTGTCCCCGGGTGACGGGATTGGAGACCGGTGCTGTCCCCGCTCCTCCGCGCCTCCTCCCTCTCTGCCACCCACCCCCCCGTACCACCCCCAGACGCCCGCGCACCTCCTCCCTCTCCTCCCCCGCGTGCGAAGGCTGCGCGGAGGCTGCGGTTCGGGCAGGGAGGTGCAGCGCGCACGCCGGCGGCGGCGGCTGCGAAGCTGCGAGGCTGCGGCGGCGGCGACCGGGTGAAGAGGCTCCGGCAGGGGAAGCCGGGCTCAGCCCCGGCCTGCGCCAGCTGCGACCCTCGCCCACCCCGAGGTCGGCCTGGGGGGCCCGCAGGAAGCGCGAAGCGCCGAGTGCGCGTCGGGCTGGGCCCCGCATCCCGGAGTAGGAGTACGGGCGCGGCGCGGCGGAGCGCGGGACATGGAGCCGGCCCGGGAGCCCCCCGCGCGGGCCAGGCCCCCGCCGCCGGTCGCCCGCCCCGCGCCCGCCCCCGCCGCGCCGAGGCCGCGCTCGCCGGGGGAGGCCGAGGCCCGCGGCCCGGAGGTGCTGCTGCGACGATCGGGGTCGGGCTACGAGGGCAGCACCAGCTGGAAAGCGGCCTTGGAGGGTAAGCGCGGAGCGGCGGGGCTCGGTCCCCCCTCGCGTCTGTCTTCTCACCGCCCACCCGGACCCAGAGTCCCCGGGGGCGGCCGGCACGGGAGGCGGGTCAGTGTCACCTTGGCTGATCTCCGGGAGGGAAGGACAGGGAGCGCAGTTTAGGAACCTGGAGGATTGATTTCGGGGTAACCAGATGCCCCACTGAGAGGGAGGCAAGTGAGCTTCTGGGGTCACCTATAATTACAGCCTTGACTGTACCTCTTTGACCTTGGAGCAGACTATGTGCTCCGAGCCTCAGTTTCCCTGTGGGTAAAGAGGGATAGTTACTGTCTGATACCGGCCTGTCGGGGTTGTCGAGAGGGTCACCTGAATCTGTGGCAGTGAAAATGCTTTGGGTAAAGTAACAAAAGCTGCAGACCTCAGAGATGGTGTGACTGCCCTTTGAGAAGGTAGGCAAGAAGGTGCCTGGAGGTGATGGGGCCCTGTGGGGAGAGGAGAGGTGAGGTGGAGAGTCACAAGACGCTCTTCTTTGCAGGGTTGTGGGTCTCACCTATCCCTTCCAGTCAGACTGGCTGAGGGAGTGACCCCTGGCTGGTCCAGGGGGGCAGTAACCACAGTGGGAAATAGATTTCAAGTCCATATGAGTTCTTCTAGGAAACTTGTGTTGGTCTCCCAGTGATGTGCAATGTGAGATGCAGTGGGAGGTGCTGGAGTTGGAAAGAGAGAAGACAGGCCCTCAGGATCCTTCTCAGGGTGCTCCCGGAACCCCAAATCCAAGGGCCGAGGACCTAGGCAGCATTAACTAGGGAAGCTCAAAGTCTGGATCACTCAACCCTGGGGAGGGTGTGTCAGAAAGGAGGCCTTCTTTTTAGGAGGTGCGGAGAGAAGGAAGGGTGTGCCAGGCTGAACCTGCCACAGGTTCAGGGGCCCTGCCACAGGTTCAGGGGCCCTGCCACAGGTTCAGGGGCCAGGTGGCCGGAGCAAGCATGTCCCATGTGGGGAGCTGAACTTTACAGAGTACCAGGATGCAGGATGGGGTGAGGTTGAGGAGAGATGAGTCTGGAGGGCCCAAATGGCAAAGAGCCACCTGGAAGTGTGCCAAGGAGTGTGGACTTTGTTCTGAAGGGGCTGATGAGGGGTTTTAAGCATGGGATGAGACAGGGGGTTTGCCCTTAGAAAACTGGGGCCTCAATGGCATGACTGAGTGCAGTCAGACCACGGCTGGAAGTTAGGGAGGAGGGGGTCCTGTGTGGGTGCATGAGCAGCACCCACACCAAGGCAGATGGGTGGGGCTGCAGAGGAGGAGAAGGTGCTGGTGTTTAGCCCAAGGCTGAAGGACTAGGGGATGTGGACCGTCCAGGGAGCGGCTGTGCAGACCCTGGGAGAGCAGAAGACTGAGGTGGTGATTAGGGACAGAGGCGGCAAAGATGGATCAAAGAGCAGAACTTTGGGTTGAGAAAAGCTGGGTTGGATAAAGGTGGATAAAACCCCTCTCTTTGACAGGCATCTCTGGGTTTACTGCTGGAGTTGCCCTATGACCCCATGCTTAACTCCAACCAAAGTTATTTCTTTTTTTAAGGAGGTACCGGGGATTGAACCCCGGACCTCATACATAGGAAGCAGGCGCTCAACCACTTGCGCTCCATCAGCTCCATTCAAAGTCATTTCTTGAAGTTGCTCACTCCTGGCCCACCTTTTCTTGCCCATAATTTGTTCATTCCTTCATTTGTAAGCATTTCCAAGGGGCTTTAAAGAAGAGGTTGCTTCAGGGGAGGTATGGCCTCTTTCATTGCCTCCTGCTGCTGTTTCCTGTTCTACCGCTGGCCCTGACTTTTGCCTCCTTGTGCTTCCTATTCCCAACTGTGGCTGGGCCGACCACCTGCCACTTAGGCAGAAGGAGAGGTTGTACAAGGGGCGGAAAGATGACCCAGGGGCTCTCTTGGGACACTGGATCCTCCAGCCCCTGCAGTTATCCTGCTTCCATGACTAGCGCCTCCCTGTGGTCCAGCCTTGTTTTACCTGTCCTGGTGTGACTCTGCCTGGCCTTACTCTGTGACCCAGGCCACCTCTGGCCCTCTTACCCTCTTCCCTTATCTCCCACCTTTCATAGCCTGTGGTGTTTGGAGGCTCAGAATCTCAAGCCTATAGACTTTTTTCCAAAGGAGTTTTAGGGTCTGGCATCTGAGACCCTAACTGGTTAGGGACTGCCTCTCTGCTGATCCCCTGTGGGCTTCTCCCCCTCCTGTCAGAAGAGGGCAACTTGTGAATCATTCAACAAACATTTATAGAGCACCTATGATGTCCAGGAACAGTTTTAGGCCCTTGCAGAAACTATAGGATGGGGCTGAGCCAGCTTGGTGAGGTAGAAAGAGCACAGGGTTTGAAGTCTGGTAAACGTAACCCAGATCATTCCATCACCACAACCTAGCAGGTTTTTTTTTTACCCTGTTTGAGTCTTAGTTTCCTCATCTGCTGAGTCAGGTAATAGTATCGCCTTCTCAGGGCTACACAGGCAAAGGCTGTGGGCTGTGGGCTGTGTTTAGGTGGCTTCTTTCCCTGGCTCCTTGACACCCTGAAGCCCTGATGGGGAGCCTAGGGAATGGGGGTGACCGACTGCTCGGGTGAAATCCTTGCTTCCTGGTCTTCCTATCTTGAGTCTGCTTCTCACCCCAAATTAGAGTACATGTAATTAGCCAGTCCATGGACACTGAGAAGTACTGGGGAGCAGACAAGGGCTCTGTCACTTTTGTGGACCAAGGGTTTTTGCAGCCCCTGCTTAGCCAAGCTCCTGTCATGAGAGAAACAGGAGACGCCCTGGCTTGATCACTCTGAGGAGCTCACATGGAGGGGCCTCTGCTCCTTTATTCCTATGTACCAAGCATTTATTGAACACCCACAATGTGCTGAGGGCTTCTACAGTAGTTTTCAGATTTAATTGTTACATCTACCCTTCAGCGGGTTGGTGATCTTGGTTGCTAATACATGAAGTGGGATTTTCCATGAAGATTCCTCTGGTGCCGAAAACTCATAGGCTTTCCTGTGCTGACCAGGGACATCGTGCTTGGTGGGGCTAATTGGAGATAATCAATTTGTACTTCAAATGTACATAGCAAGTTCTTCTCTTGTTCCAGAGACAACTCTGCCACCTCCAGGATAGACTTTTTTTTTTTTCCCTCTTCACTGGTTGAGTGAATTAGAGAGTTGCTTAAATCATAAAGCTGGGATTAGAGCCTAGGTCTTTAAGACCTCTTAAATGAAAACTTAGCTTTATAAATAGAAAGCCAAACTGAAGTTTTCCTTGATCAATTCTTCTCTCTCTGTAGATATTAACCTTTCCTTCTACCTCCAGCTTCAGGTAAGAGGCTGGAAAAGGTGACCCAGAGCTCTGGTCTGGGTTCTGGAAAGACTGGAGGTGATTTACTATGGGGCTATTTTTGGCATCGAGGGTGGGAATGGAGAGAAGGTAGGGGGGATAGAGTGATTCTGTATATCTCAGGCTATAGATTTTTTAGTACTTACCGATTCTGAATTTTTAATGTTGAAAGTTTCTTGATTAGGCATAAACCCACAACTTCCTGATCAAAACCACATGCATTTAGCAAAGCCTCTTAAAAATTTCAAAATTACCAAACTCTGCATTTGGTAATTTTAGCTTTGAGCTCAAAAAATATCAGCTTTGAGCCTTTTTGGGCTGTGAGTAGGAGGTTGATGGAAGATTTTTCTGGGCTTAAGAGTCATATTTTTTTCAGTTGTTCCTTCTAATATTAGGTTAAATCATACACATTTATAAATATAAATAAACAGCACCCTTAAACTCCATCTAATATGAGCCATTGAAAAGAAGGAATGATTGTTGAGTTAGACATTGTTTGGATTATCCAGCCCCACAGCTGTGCTCTGTGAGTGCTGATGGTGAACAGTGAGTGGAGACTCCTTAGCATTACTTTTCTCTGTCAACATGCAGGGGGTGGCAGTTTGTCTTTCGTGGACCCTAGAAATTCCTGTTCTTACAGCTAATCATTCCTGTCTGTTAAACCTATTGTAGGTGGGACCTTTTGATTAAATCACTTCAGTTAAGGGTCTTGATTAGATTGCATGACCCAGGGTAGGTCTTAATCCTTTTACTGGAGTCCTTTATAAATGGAGGAATAAAAAGCCACAGATATAGCCAATAGCTGCAATGACAAAGGGGAACACAGCTGAGAGAGAAGACCCCAGGAGCCAGAGGCTGGAATTGGCTGAAGGCAGCGAGGCCGGAGAGAGGGGAGAGACGAGCAGACGCCGCCATGTCCCTGATCACCCACAGCTGCAGCTCAAGGAGAAAGCATCTCCTGATGATGCCTTGATTTGGACACTTTCACAGCCTCAGAACTGTAAGCTTTTAAGATAATAAATCCCTATTGTAGAAGCCAAACCATTTCTGGTATATTTCTTGGCAGCCTCTAGAAACTAAAACACAGTGTGGAAAAACTATCCCTGTGATATGAAGAGCTCCTCAGTTCTCCGATGTTGGAGACCAATGTTCAGCTTCCCCTTTCTCCAGTGAACAGGGATGTATCCACATGGTTTTTCCCACAAATTCAGGGTGTTTAAGGCTGACCAAGGACATTGTCATTCGGTGTTGCTAAATTCCCCTCGTGTTTTTTGAGTACCAGTGGGTGCTTTGTAACATGCAAGGCACTGACTTGAGCCCTATTATAGGGAATTAAAAAGTGAATAAAACATAGTCCTTACCCTAAAGGATAATGGGTTAATAATAATTATAATGATGGTACTAGCAAACACTTAAATAGAGCTTACCATGCCAGGCATTGTTCTAAGCACTATACATTACATTCTCATAAAATTCTAGGAGGCAGATACTATTATTACCTCATTTTAAAGATGAGTGAAATGAAGCAAAATAGAGGCTAAGAAAATTTTCTATGGGTATACATGTAGACAGTGGCAGAGCTGAGATTTGAACCTAGTGAAATGGTTTCAGATCCATGCTCTTATTCCCAGTCCAGAAAAGGTTATATAGTATTAGGATTATAGAAGATGACTGATAGATGTATAAAGAAGAAATCACAGGCAGGCATCATGCAGCTCAAGGGGAATCAGCCTTATGATAAAGTTGACACTGGGGACAGAAAAGCAGAGAAAGAAAAGAGCCCAGTCCTTTAGGGTAGGCTTGAGCCTCTGTTCTTACCATGGCTGAAGCTAATGGACTTCTAGGTACTTGCCAGTACAGACCTTGTCCATAGAAAGGACTCCAAATGTTGGATTTCCAGGTAAACATGGCAGGCTGAATGCATGTATTTATCCTCCTCCCTTCTGAACCCCATTAATATAACAGTAAAGGGTTTTTTTTTTAAGGCCATAAGGACGAAAAGAACACGAGGCATAGCAACACAATTTTGGGAGGTAGGAAGCAAACTGGACGAGTGATCACTGACTTTGCTGACCTGAAAGTTCAGAAAGCAAAGAAGCAACCTGAGTCACATGGGAGGAGCCCGGAGGCGCAGGGATTGGCGGCATCAGTTATTGCAGGCAGTGAGTGAAGACGGGGCTGAAAACAGGACTGGCTAAACATTTCTTTCAGAAGGATTTATATCTCTAAGTCCTCTTTCCCATTCTGCCTTTTCCAACTGCCTCTCCTCAGCCCTGGCAGGAATCTGAGGTTAAGTATCTCAAGAGAAAGGGCCTCTAGACACCAGTACATTTGAGAGCAATTAAGTCAATATTTATGCTGAGTTCAGTTCCCCAGCCTCTTCCCCCAGCCAAATCTATACCCTCCAGGTGGAAGAGTAAAAGAGCCTTCTCCAGGGTCTCTGATTTGCTTAAGAGGAAAGACCTAAGGAGATTAACATTTGGGAAGCCCCAAGGATCAGCCCAATGAGATCACTCCCTCATGAGCCCCACAGTTAATAAGTTCCATTCACAGGCTCAAAGACTCCAGTGAACTCTTTTGTCTTCCACCCTAATAATGAAGAAATGCCAGGGATCACCAGACATCTGAGAAAAGCCTCTAACATGGAAGCTAGAGACCAAAACAAATAATCAGAAAAAAAGCAACTCAGAGGAAACATACAGGGAGGAAAACACTTTCTTCCCACACCTACCCCCCCCCAAAAAAAACCCTATTAGTTATATCTTCAGAGGGATGGAGAAAATATTGCATCATTAAAACAGAATAGGATGCTTTAAAAGGGAGTTCAGTGGTAAAAGGGGGGTATTTGGAGAACAGCAGCAACAACAATAAAAAACTCTTGGAAATTAAAAATATAATAGCATAAATGAAAAACTCAATAGAAGGGTAGGAAGATGAAGTTGAGAAAAATTTCCAGTAAATAGAGCAGAAAGAAAAATAAATAGCGAATGGGGGGGGGGGAAGATGAGAAAATTGGAGGACCAATTCAAGAGGCCCAACATTTGAACAATATGACCCCCAGAAAAAGAACAGAGAAAATGGAGGAGAGGACATCATCAGTGATATAATTAAAGAAAATTTCTTGGAACTGAAGGCCACGAGTTTCCAGACTGAAAAGCCTATCGATTGCTTAGTATAATGGATGAAAATAGACTCAAACTAAGGCATGACATATTGAAATTTTAAAACACTGGGTGATAAAGAAAAGATTCTAAAAGCTTCCAGAGAGAGAGAGAGGAAAAAAAAAATTAAGCAGTTCATATTAAAAGGATCATGGATGAAAATGACTTTAGACTTTTCAGAAACAACTGGGAGCTAGAGGACAATAGAATATGCCTTCGAAATTCTGAGAATTATTTCCAACCTGTACTAGCTGGGCCTCTAAGTTGCACAACTGCAGGGTGCACTATTCACATTTTATTCTTTCTGCTCCAGGAGGCACCATTCACCATAGAACACAATGTGAAGGCTGCGCCCTGGAGTTGTGTAGTACAATGCTTCTGCTATTCCCTTTCTCAGGCAGCCACTGGAACATGTGTCCCACCCAAATGATGGAGTAAACCAAGAAAGAGGAGGACATAAGATAGAAGAAACAGGAGTGCCAACACAGTAGGAAGACAGAGAAAATCCCCAGGCCAATGGTGAAAGGAGAGCTTGGGATGACAGCTGGGCTTAGAAGGCAACCAGTTCAGAATGGAGCAGGTCAGAAGGATCCAAGGCACACTTCTTCAAGATGAAATAGAATTCCTGATTTAGTCTCATCATCTTAGAGAAGATTTGGGGTTGAAATACTGATAAGCACATAGAAGACTAAGCAAAGGATAAACAAGACTGTGATTAATTGCAGGGACACAAAACTTTGTGAAGGAAAGAAGTAATCATAGTACGTTGCATGGCTTCGTTGGGATTATCATTTACATTGTCATAAGAATATAACACCAAATTATTAATCTAACTGAAACTGTGATGTAATTGCATTGGGAGGGCAGGAAGGGTGTAAGTGGTTGGGGTGGCATAGTAATGCAGAGGGAACTAAATTTTCATCATCATAGTGAGAAGTCAATAAATGATATCTAAAATGGCAAGGTCAAGAAGTATTAACACACCCATGACATGTTGGGATTTGGAAGTAAACACCAAAAGAATCAGTTAAAAGAATTGAAACTGGTTGCCTCTGGGAAAGGACAATGCTTCCCCTCTCCCCCAATGAAGATTTGTATTATTTCTTGATTCTTTATATCATGCTTTCCAAACTATCCTTAATGAAGGGCCAGGCATCTTTTCCCAATCCTTTGTGGTGGATACTTTTGTAAAATACAATACAAATGAATCACCAAAAACATTATTATGCACTTGGATGTCCTGGTAATGTTGAATTGCTATAAAAATTTCTAGATACTTCCTCTCTGTTTTAGTACTTATCTTGGATGAGTAACAAGCAGCTTTTGGAGCAGAGCTGGCCTGTGGATGCACTGTTTTCAACTATGTTCATCTATTCTTTTGATTAAAAAATAAAACAGGGAGGACCCAGGGGTTCAGGAAAGCCTTCTTGGAGAGGACAATGGTGTCAGAGGTGGGTAGGATTTCAAGAGGTAGCCGTGGAGAAGGATGGTGGATGTAAAGACCCAGCCACAGGGCTGTGAGGGCCAAGTGGGTTATTCCAAGGGTTCTGGCTAAAACCTGGGGATCAGGCAGGTAGCTGCAGAAGATTAAAGGTTGGAAACCTCTGACAGCCACAAAAGGAGTTTACACCTGGTTTGGTGGCCTGTGGGTAGCCATGAGGGAGCGTTTTCAAACAGGGGAATTATGGAATCAGACTGTGCTCCAGAACAGTGGTTCTCCAACACGAGCTGTGAGCAGGCCTCAGAATCACCTGGAGGGCTTGTTAAAACACAGAAGGCTCCACCCCCAGAGTTCTGATTGAGTAGGTCTGGGGTAGAGCCAGACAATGTGCATTTCTAACAAGTTCCCAGGGATGGTACTGCCACTGGTCCTGGGCCCACCCTGAGAACCACTGACCTTACAACTGTCAGATCTGTGTGAAATGATCTGGAACAGGGAGGGGGGGAGGGACAGTCAGGAAGCTTTTGCTGAGTGGCTAGACAGGAGGTACCCAGAGGGTACAACTGGGAGTAAGAAACATTTCTGAAATACAAGAGTTGACAACTAACTGTGGAGAGCTAGGGGAAGGGAGAAGATAAGCTGATAATTTACTAATCACTCACTTCTGAGGGTCTGTTCTGTATGGCATTTTCAGGTAAGTTCAGACAGTAATAGAATAAGAATTACTGATAAGAGAAGAAACATTTACAATTAGCATATTTATTAGAAAGTAAATGAGTGCTCTGAAAGTCCTGAAAGGTTCTTAAACTCAACATTGCCCTTATTGTTCTATTCTCACCATTAAATCCATGGTGAATTCCTTCTCATGGGAATTAAGGGAAGCTTCAGGCCAGACTCCAGTGCTCCAGTGATTAGGAAAATCTGTATTATGGGCTTTGAAGAAAAATGAGTTCTCTGTTCTGCCCAGGTATAAATTGCTCCTGTGTCAGGTCAGCCAGCGGAAGGGGTATGTCTCCCCCACCCACCCCCCCACTTCTCCCCTTGGCCAGGGAGAGGGTGTGGAGGAGGATGAGGTGTTTAGACAAGGGCCTGCTCCCCTGCCTCAACTTGGGCTCCTTTCCTGGGCTTAGAGAAGAGATGAGGAAAGAATCTGAGGCATCATCATGATGAGGGCTTGGGGCCAGGTTGGGGATTGGAGTGGGGGTGGGGATGGGGAGGGGTGGCCGAGTTCTGAACCCCTTTCTCTTCTCCTCAGACACCACCACACGTCTCCTGCTGGGGGCCATCGCGGTCCTGCTGTTTGCCATCTTGGTGGTGATGAGCATCTTGGGTGAGCATGGACGCCAGAGCATTTATGTAATTCAGTGTTTACACACCCTCTCAAAGGCACGTTTAATTAGGTAAAGAAAGGTTCCAGCCATACTAGAGATTCCTAGTACAGGGGGACAAAGTAAATAGAAAATATGGTGTTGCTTCTAGATATATACACATGTGAACTATACAAGTCCCCTTTACTGAACCCTGCAGGTAAAGTGGAGAGTGGTACTGATGTACTATTAAAGAAAGGCTGTGAGAACTCGGAGCAAACCTGGAGGTTAGGCAGGCAGTGCTTCTTGGAGATGGTTTGGAGATACGGGCCTTTAAAGTTCACATTAATTTATTCATTCATTCTACAGGTATTTATTGAGTCCCTGTGGCATGGGGCTCTGCCTTAGACTCTGGCTAAGTGCTACCAATAAAAAGATGAATATGACATTGTCTCCCCTGTCAAGGGGTAAATGTAGTATTAGAGATACTACTGCCTGGGAGTTTCCCAGAGCGGGAAATGCTTGTGCTGAACCCTGAAGAAAGAACAAGAGTTTCCCAGAGAGGAGGAGGTAGAGGGATCAGTACATTCAAGAGGGAGAGGCATGAAAAACATGGAGTAGTGTGTAGAACTGAAAAGATAGATTAAAAGTAAGTAAATAAAAGAGGGAACGGCACCTGAGGAAAGGTGAGGTTGTATGCCAGGGAATGTGTCTCCTGTTAATGGATTCATCAAGTATGTTCTGGCTTCTAAGGTCTTGCAAAAGTCATTTCAATGCCTCTGTCTTTAATCTTGAGAAGCTCCGCAAGACAACAGGTGGGCAACTCAAAATGGGGAAAAGTCTACGGACCCTATCATCAGCCTCTACAAAATCCTCTCCTTTTGGGGAGGCATGACAAGCAGGTGGTTTGTGAATATTTAAAAAAGGAGGGGCCGGCTGGATAGCCCAGTGGATAGGGCACCGGCATACCACATGGGAGGCCCCGGGTTCGGTTCCCGGGGACCTCTCCTAGTGGGCAGACCGCCTTGAGAATGGCAAGCCGCCATGGGTAGGCCAGAGCCGCCGTGGGCAGGGCAAAAAGCTGCCACGGACAGGGCAAAAGCCGCCACGGGCAGGGCAGGTCGCCTGCGAATGGAGCGCAGCCAGCCACCCACGAACTGAAA
>PVKH010020841.1:0-14482 GCA_004027955.1 Chaetophractus vellerosus | reverse complement strand
TGAGGTATTGCCAGGTAATGAGATTTATAAGGAGACAAATTTATCATGTCATGCTAGCATTATCATTCTTCTGGATTATCATCCCTTCTTTGTGGGATTCTCTTATTTCCTGAGATATAATAAAACAAGATTTGGTATAATCCAGGAGAACTAAAACAGGGAGGGTGCTAAGGTTTATTTTTACTGGTAACTGTTTTTTGGAGGAACAGATATCTCTTTCTCAGTTTTACATTAGATTTTTTTCAAAAATATTTTAATGCATAGAGAACAACAATCACTCCATTAATTCTTTACCTGATAGCTAAGTTATTAACAAGTAAATATTAATATTTTTATAGATACATGATAAGAGCTAATAAAAAGTATTTCAACAAATTATAATTGTCCAGGGAGACAGATGTGGCTCAAATGGTTGAGTGTCTGTCTCCCATATGGAGGGACCTGGGTTTAATCCCCGGTACCTCCCAGTTTAAAAAAAAAATTATAATTGTCCAAACATCTAAATTGTTATTCCATAATCATTTAAACCTTTTGATATATATGTCAGATTCTTTTAAATACTTCACCCATTTTAAATATAGGCAACAACAAAAAAATGAACTATAACAGTTTACAAAACTGTTAATAACAGCTTTTAAATTTCTTCTTTATTTTCTCTATATTTTTCCATTGTAATAATTGTTTTTTTCCACCTATAGGGGAAATGGGGTTCATTAACATCTAAATCAGTTCTCACTTCCTTTCTCATTCTATCCCACATATAAAATCTTGGATTTAATTTCTTCATTCTTTGTGTCTTCTTAGAATTCTTACTAATTTTCTAAATAAGTTTTAAGTCTAGTTTCAAAGCCAAAATGAGGAGAACTCTATCCATAAATTGTGTGTTTTTAGTCTGTCCAGTTATGGAACAAACTAATAAATTGTGCTTCCAGTATCTTTAGAAGATTAACTATAACTATATCCCTAAGTTAAAGTATCCAGTTAAAAACCTTTTAGGGAGTGGAAGTGGCTCTAGTGGTTGGGCACACACCTCCCACATGGGAAGTACCAGGTTTGGTTCCCAGTGCCTCTTAAAGAAGACGGACAAGGGAGCCATGGGGCAGGTGGGGAATAAAAAATTAAATAAAAATAAAATAATTCAAACTTATAAAAAAAAAAGAAAAACTTTTAAATTTAGTTTAGTATCCTAAACTATAGAAATGCCAATTATCCTAGTACTTATAACTATCCTGTTTATAATTATGTTGGAATCTCATTATTGACACTTTTTAACATGATCCAAGTTCCAACATGAATTTTAGGCCATTTCAAGAATTATCAGAAATGTAATGATATATATTGTGATGTTAAATGGTTTTCTTATTCCACAGTAAGAAATAAATAATGAATTCCATCCAGTTGCCTCCATCTAGGAGCATCTAATTAGAACATTTATTTTATTTAGACCAAATATTAAGCATACAATATGTTTTAATGAATCTATATATTTACTTACCTGCAATGTTTACAAGATACAATATTTCTTTTACCCTAAAAACATTTCCTCCCTTCCATCAACTTGGGCTCCTGGAAGCCCTAAATGGTTTCCTTTCAGTAGAGTTGTATCTTACTTAGGCTTTTATG
The DNA here is from genome assembly GCA_004027955.1 of Chaetophractus vellerosus. Classification (NCBI taxonomy): domain Eukaryota; kingdom Metazoa; phylum Chordata; class Mammalia; order Cingulata; family Chlamyphoridae; genus Chaetophractus; species Chaetophractus vellerosus. The sequence continues at coordinate 12,859 of PVKH010020841.1, read as the reverse complement.
TAAATAGAACCATTGAAAATATAGGCTTTTGCATTTCTCTTCTTTCACTTAACACATTGTTTTGGAGATACATAATACTGGATCTATCAGTAGTTTTTTTCCCTTTTATTGTTAAGCTGAGTTGATATTCCATTGTATGACAAAATACAAATAGTTTATTCATTCTCCAGTTGATGGGCATTTCAGTTGTTTCCAATTCTGGACTATTATGAATAATGGTATTATGAACACACACACATATGAACTCTTTCTGTGGATATATATTTTCATTTTTTCTCTGCAAATACCTAGAAATAAGATTACTAGATCCTATGGTAAGAATATCTGTATTATTATAAAAACACTGCCAAATTACATTCCAAAATAGCTCTACCATTTTACATTCTAACTAGCAATGTAATGGAATTCCAGTTGCTCTACATTCCTGCCAACAACTGATATTGTAAATGCAATAGTATTTAAATGTGGTTTTAATTTTTATTATCTCAATAATGCTAATAATGCTAAGCATCTTATCATGTGCTTATTTGCAATCTATGTATTTTCTTTGGAAAAAATATCTGTTTAAATCTTTTGCCCGTTTTTATAATTTGAGATTTTTATCTTCTTACTATTGATTTATAAATATTCTTTATATATTATATTCATTATCAAATATATATTTTGCAAATAATATCTCCTAATCTTTGACTCGCCTCTTTTTAAATTAAGAATATCATTGAGTTAATTATTGTAAAGGAAGTGACAAGTCAAGATATCCAATTGTCCCAGCATAATTTGTTGAAAAGCTTATCCTTTCTCCATTGAACTACCTTGACACATTTTCCAAAAATAAATTGACTATATATCTTTCTATGTCTATTTCTAGACTCTCTATTTGGTTCCATGGATATATATGTCTAAACACCCAGTAAAATAGAGTCCTGATTATTATAGCTTTATAACATGTAGTAAATCTCACACATGATTTGAGTGTTCATATTATAATGCATTCATTCCTCCCCTGATTTTGGAGAAATACTGTTCTATGTCTTCATTTTTTAAAGATTTTAATTTCAATAATTGTAAACTTATGCAAAACTTCAAAAGCTGAATGTTTCACTATGCTTTGGTTTAAGATTTCCGACAGAGTTTCAACAAAATTCATGCAAAAATTTTAGTGGATAAATTTACAAAAATGTTTAATTACGTTGTAGACAACTTGAATTAATGTACAAATAATTCCTCAAAGGTTTAAATATTCCTAAAATCTACATTATTATAGGCTAAAAGAGAAAAAGCAAGTATTAACATTCTGTTTTTTTGTTTTTATTTAACTTCCCTTTAAGAAAATGCTCTGCTGTTACTTTTTATCACACTCAGCCATCTGGAATTGTTTCTACCCACATGTCCAATAAAGAAAAAAAACTTGATCTTTGAAAAAAGTAAAAAGAAAATACTCTATGTATGTACAAAAATATACATTACATTTTTTACAACTACCACATATATTTTTAGTGGAGAACATTACAATTTCTTCAGATTTGATTATAAATTATGTGTCTAGCACAACCAACTCTAAGAAGATTTTTGTACAGAAGTCATAATTTAGTAAGAGTAATGTTCACAGAATCACATTTTGCTTCATCAAAATTTGTATCTACATTATCATTTTAAAAATTCATATTCAATATTGAAACTTTTGCTTAAATTTAAAATATAGTTCACAAAAATGTCAGATAACAATCCTGGAGGGGTTGGTGTGGCTGCAGACCAAAGTAGATTAGTTGTTATTGTGGATGTTAACGTGTTGACGGAATACTTGTAACATTGATATAAAGATGGTGGTTGCCAGGGGTCAAAGGTAGGAGGGGTGTGAATGGGTGGAACAGGGCATATTTGGGGCAGTGAGATTCTTCTGTAAATACTTCAGTTATGCATTTGTCAAGGCTTATGGAACTGTACATCACAAAGTGTAAACCATAATGTAAACTATAGAGTTTGGTTAGTAGCAGTGAGTCAATACTGGTTTATCAAATATAACAAATATGCCACAATAATCTAAGATGTCAACAATAGGGGTAATTATGTGTGTGGGCATGGGGGTGTTATAAAAAACAGCCAGGTATTTCTTACAGCATGAACTTCCAAAACATGTTCTTTGATTTCATAAGTAATTCCATTATTGGAATTAACTGACTTTCTCTTTGAGGCATCTGATGATACTAATTTACTGGAGCCATTTAACTGTCTACAAAGGTCTTCTGCTAATGGGTCTAACACAAGAGCAGCTATCATCACACTTCTCATAAGTGCAAATATGCATGAGCCAATTTGGTCTCAAAAATGAGCCAAATTAATTTAGCAAAATAGTCATCTGCTATACACGAAAAATCATGCTTTATACAGTACTATGTAAAGGAACCTCCTGCATCTGCCCCTATACATTTCCATCTTAAAGCAGAATGTTTTAAATACCTATTAATGTGTGAGGTAAATTGTGATTTTTTTCCCAGCAAATTTGGATCTTCTAGTTTCCATGTGGTTGATGATATAACCACAAACCCCAAGGCGGATGGTAAATGCCAATAAATATTTTGGGTAAGTTACACATTTATCATCAATTTTTCTTGAGAAATGGAAATACAGGCTCTAATCTCTCTTTCAACCTGAACTTTGATTTTAGAGTTTATTATTGTTAAAAGAGTTTATTGTGAAATTATTTTTAAAAATAAATTTTTAAAAATATTTTGCCAGTGGGACAAAGGCATTGAGTACAGTTTTGAATTGTGTAGGAAGTGTGTTTAATGTGAAGACACATTTTATTTTCTTTATCTAATTTGAGGTTTTCCCCTCTCACAATAAAAGAAATCATCTATTGCAATATAGAAGCAATTGTTGAGCCATATACATTTTTTCACATATTTAAAAGTTAAACTAAACATAAGAAATAAAATATTTCTTCTCAATAATGTAAAACATAGACAAATTTAACAGAGGTTTTAGCACACTGTAAGGAGATAGTTCCCCTGACAAAATTAATATTTTAATGAATAATTAACTCCCAAATAACAAGAAAAGACAAGAAATTCAAAAGAAAATTAGAAAAAGAATTTGAAAATAAGTTCAATCTCTTAACTAATAAAAATGCAAATTTTAACATCAATGAGACACTATTGTACACCCACAACTTGACCAAAATGAGTAGAAAAAGATAATATGCTGATTAGGATTCAGCAACAGTAGCTGTCATGCTTTTCCGGTAGAACTGTAGACTGTTGCGATCATCTCAGGACAATCCGAAAGTACTTAGAGAGTAAGCAATATATACTCTAGGAGCCAATACTCTGACTCCAGGATAAAAATACCCCAGAAAACCTCCCTTAGAACTATGTGGGTTCTAGTTCTATTTGGACTATGAGAAGGGAATGTGGAATGAGGGGAGGGCAATGTCCTTAGCTCCCGCTTTTAGCCTCCATTAGATATAATGATTAAGTAACATGTGGCCTGAGTATCCTTTTCAGTACAATGCCACAATTAAATTTAACTGTGATAGAGATACATTGAGGAGAGCAGATAGATCATAAAAAGACTCATGCATTCACTATATCAAATATATTTTTCAAAAATATTTCCTATACAAGAGCATACACTGTGGAAAGAGTTGCTATATGGTGCATTGTGGGAACACAATAAAAACTTTCAGCACATGACCCCTACATTACTTACACACCACAAGGGGTCCACAAAAGTAGGAAAAGAGTTCCCATCGTGGCTGGTCTCCCCAGAGGCCAACTGTCCGGTCAAGGTCAGTGAATGGCAGCTCTGCACACCCCAACTCACTTGATTAGAGAGGAGGGACAAATCTGTGCGGCTAGAGGGTAGGATATTTATACAACCCTGGGGGAAGGGGCCCTGCCACTGAGAGTTCCCACCCCGATAAGCAGCTGAAGCTGCTTGTTTCTGGGTTTAAGGTGTGGTCATGGTTTTTCATTAGGCCTAACAAATCCTAAGGGCTGTGGAACAGAAACAAATTGAAACATCTGCACACAGTGGAAAAGGAGGTGGGGTAGGTGAGGGGTAGGAGGTACCCCCTAGTTGTGTCCCTGACTTCCCCAGCATATACCAAACATGTTGGAATAGGTGTCCAGAGGGAGAATGGGAGTTTGGGAACCAAGGAAAGAAAGAATAGAGTACCACAAACAAAACAAAGCACAACGAAAGTTAACTAGAGAAGGGAGAGACACACACACACCGAGGACGATAGCATGCTATCTGAAGAGTAAAATCAATTCAAGTGTCTACTCTTACAGTCCAAAACAAAGATCACACGCACACAACACACACATTGATGAGGACTACAGATTATTAAACTCTGAATGAAAAGCGGCATGAACAAAACACAGAACTACAATTTCAGGGGGTTACATACAGCAAGGAGAATCGAGGGAATGAGAATGGTTCCTATAGACAGTGCAGATCTTTGGGTACCTAATGTTAGTCCCAACCCCCCACCAGTACTCAGTGCAATAATGAATGGAGTATGGGATCTTGTGTGTCATTGTGAGAGAAATGAAACAAAAAATGACCCCTTCTCAAACTGAATGTCCTGTTCCCACTTATCCAACCCTCCCACATACTTATTTGATTTTCAGTGGTAACAAGTTAAGTTTCACATTCCTACATGTAACTCATTTCCCCAATATCCACGTCAGTAAAGGGGGATGACTCGAATATTGGGAACGTGCCCTCACCCTTTCCCTGAAAAAGCAATAAAGCCCTGCGGGGCTCCATGATTGGGTTAGTTTTTCTGCTTGAGATTGTAAGCCCATAGTCCCCAGCCAGTGGGGAAATGGTGAGGTAAGGGAGGGAGGGAAATGGGGTATTGCGTCAGGGCACCTATATAAACTTTGTTCCTGCACTAACCACGCGCACTCACCCCGCTTCCAGCAGCCTGGGTGTGTGCCCTTTCTCACAAGAAAGAAATAAATTACTGCTGCCTCTGGTTTAATTTTCTGTCTTCAAAACTTTCATTTTGAGTAAGTGGTTGCTGACCCACTCAATTGGAAAAAAAAATCTTGAGAAATTTAAGAGTGCACCTTCATGTCTGAATTTGATAAAATGGGTTGGGACTAATAGACACAAAAAGCCTGAGCAGCTTTAAGGAAGTAAGTGAATAGCAGAAATCAGAGAAAGGTCTTTGAACAGCCTTAGGCCAAAAGCCTGAGAAACAGGAATGACCCAGAGACATTTTTTGCTAAAAATAAAGGCAACAAATATTTTCTAATTTTTAACTTTCTTGTGTCTGAATTTTGGAAATATAAAAATTTATGTAAATAAGTTGGAAAAATATTATCTTTTTCAAGTACAAGATGATAAATGTAAGAACTCACTAAAGTTCCTTTTTCTATTGAAACCATTCAAATTTCTCTTTTATTAAGTTTGCTAGTCATTTTGCTGGATTTAATTTCACATATTTCATGTGTATTGAATGAACAAATGACAATTTTAAGTGTGCATTTATTTTATTACTTTATGTGACATTATTTTATGGGATAATTTTGTCCTGAATTATAAAGAAATGATGTTTCCTAAATTAATCTTATTCTTTGAAAGTTAATCATAAGTGAATAAAAGTTAGGTGTCAACATCGCTTTAATTTATTTTCATATTTCCTTATAAAAAACTTTCCATGTTCCAATATAAAAATAACAGCCTGATTGCAAAATAGAAGATAGTTCTATAGAAGTATCTTATATGAATTTCATGTTTTTAGAAAATACTGTGATATTAGAGAAAAAGAATTATAATATGTACAAAGAAATACTTGGTATTTTTTACATGTATGTTATTTGTTAATGAAATATACTTAAGATTGAAGTTATAATAATAAACATACTGGAAATTTTCAATTGAATACAGGAAGATTATTAAGTTGAAATTTAAATATGGAAGTTAGCCCCACGCTTTAGAGTAAACTCACAGTATTTTAATTACATATTGTATATTATACATTATTTGGACAATTTCTTACTACTTTTTATAGAACTCAAGCATCTTCAACCTTATGATTATTTAGAGAGATGGTTTGTTTGCATGTGTCGCAGTGAAATATGAATTTCACATATTTTAGAGTATAATTAGAGATCTGGAATCCATTGACCTTAGGAAATTCCAAGATCCTTCTATGTTCTATGACCTTCTACACAAAATCTTTTTTTGTTGTTGTTGTTCAATCATGAATTCCTTCAGGGGTTTCCCTGAGTATTTTCCAGGAAACAAATTAGTTCTTTCTATTAAAGTTAGATTCTACTTGGGAATGTAAATCCAGATATTTCTACTCCTTTACTCCATTTCATTAGATTTTGTTTACGTCTATTAAAGAGACTATGATAAATTTTTGGAAGTACCTCATTCCATTCCTGAATAGGACCATGACAGATCTCCATTTTTGCCAAGGCCCCTAATCTAGGAAACAGTGATGCAGTTTGGGGGTGGGGGTGGGCAAACATTGGGTCAAAGGCAGCAACAGAACCCCATGAGTTTAGAGTGCCTTGACTCCATTCCAGTGTAGAGAATGCAGTAATGCTTATTTTAACATAGATAAATTGAGAACACAAAGACAGTATTTATCCTGGAACTGTTGTACAGGCAGTGATGATTTGTTGCTTGAAGAGCGGTTAAAACAAATCTTTAATGCCATGCATTTCTAGAGCTTAAGTTTTGTTGAGAAGTTATTTCCAAGCATTCCAACTTTTTAAATGCTCATTGTTCTGTTTAATTTTTCTATTCATGTTTTACTAATTTTGCATTGTATACTATAATTTCAGATGTTTCATTGTATAGAAGTTTAAAATACTATTGTATTTCCATTTAATATATCATTACTAGCCTTCTAGCTTTATTTATCTATATATTTTCTTTGCATCTTATCTCTTTATTTCTTAACCATCCTTGCCAGGGATTTGACAATATTATAAACCTTTCAAAAAGCAATTTTTAGATTCCTTTGCAATTATTTTTTCTAAGATCATTTTATTTATTTATTTATTTATTTATTTATTTATTTATTTATTTTGTCTTTTCTTTTCCTTCTCCATATTTCTTTAGTCTAATCTGCTACTCTACTTCAAATTTACTGGTTGAATGATTAATTCATTTGTACTAGTTCTTGCTTTTTGATGTGTTTAAAGCTCTAAATATCCTCCCAATACTACTTTAGATCTACACTACAAATTTGGCAATGTGTGGGTTCAATATCATTCACTTATGAATTTCTGAATAATTTGTAGTTTTACTTAAAATTCCCACTTTAACCTAGTAATGTTCAAAATATTTTCTTCAATTCTTCCCCGCAGATTTGGAAAAATTTTACCTATACTTTTGTTAATGATGTCTGATTTATATAAAGTCATACAACATTGATTGATGTTAATTTTCCAGACTTATTAAGGCTTCTTTTAAGGCAAAACACACTCAATTTTAGTGAATATTTTGTGTTTTCACAAACAGAATGGAAATTTTAAGTCTATGTTTGGGGAGCAAAGTTTTTTATAATGTGTGTGTGCTACTTTGAGTTTATTATTTATGTTAACCATCTATTTTATATTTTGGCTTATATTTTATATTCTTGAAATATACACTTTTGAGAAAAGTGTATCACAATCTCCAAATTAGCTGTGATCTCTTTGTAATTCCATTTTTTCTTGTAGCTCTCTAATTTGTTTCTTTATATATTTTGTAGCTATTATGTTCAGCGCATATACATTTGTGATTTTCATATTTTCTTAGTATTTTGTTCCTTTTACCAACAGAGTATTCCTCCTTAGTCCAATGATGGTTTCGCCTTAAAACATAATAATAATACTATTACTATAACAATATAGTGTAATTAAATATATAATAGAATAATAGTAAAGTTAAAATATAGTCAATTACCTTTATCATCTATTGATTATCTTTAAATATTAAAATTTATTTATCAAACTTTTTTAGATTTGCATTTCCTTACTATATCAATTTCCATCTCTTAATTTTCAGACATTCTCTAACATTTTTTTAATGTGACATTTTAGAAAATATATTGCCTTAGTTGGTAAATATAGTAAGTACTAGGGGGAAAGGCTAAATCCTAACCATTCTCTTATGCCCTTGCCAATTGATTCAGTAGATTTTGTGTAGTGCCTTAGGTTTCAAAGCCTCTAGTACCTCTCTCTTATCATCTGTACCTCTAACATGAAATTGTTGATTTTCAAGATTATAGCTCTTTCCCTGTGGCATGAGTTGCTGTATAGGCTCCAGGACAACCAGATTCTCAGCAAATGGTCACTTTATTACTTAGACAGCACAAAGGGTCCAAAATAACAGGGGTATAGGTCCCATTGTGGCTGGTCCCCCAGGGAGGCCAACTGCTGGGGTAAGGGTTGGTGGAAGGCAGCTACTTATGCCCCACTTCACATCAGAGAGGACTTCTATGCTCCCTGAGAGTTGGGAAGCACAGGGAGCTTGTTCCTGGTTTGGGGCACAGGCATGGTCAAGCTTTATGGGTAGCTTGTTTTCCAAGGTTGAGACCTAATGTCTATCCTGGAACGGAGAATGGAAACATTGAAACATCTTCAGGCAAACAAACAAGAGGGAGAAAGGAGGGGGTTAATGAGGGCTGCAAGATGGCCCTGAGCATGTCCCTGCCTCCAGGATTCCCTCAGCAAGCACTGCTAAAAATATAGTGACAGGGGGAAAAGGACACAACTAGAAAGCTCCCTTCTGACTTTTTTCTCATTCCTGGTCCTGTTCTTCCCTGTACTGATTTTCAACATGCAAATAAAAAGATTCTTGTTGCTAAGACTTTTCCCAACAAAGGGCATTAACACAAATCCAAAACGCTCTGTCAAATGTGGTTTCTTTGACAGAAAGGTTACAGAGGAGAAATGGAATCTTGATGCACCTGAAGATTTCTACTAAAGCGTTGTATTTCTTATCTTCCCAGCAAAGAAATTTCAGCTTCCATTTTTGTCCCAAGAAGAGGGAGCATGGGGGCAGTTCTGACTGGGTTTTATCAGCAGCAGGTTCCTGTGCACTATTACAAATTAGGTACCCAGTTATGAAAAATTTATATAGCAATAAGACCACTCTGAGAAGGTGCACTGAGTTTTAATATATATTATTACTGTTGTGCAGCTGTTGGGCTACATTGTGGCATAATTCTGCGCCCTCAAAGGACAAACAGAACCATGGTTTATTCTCACTTGTTGGCCTCACTGTTAGTTGGGTTAAGCAGAAGGTACTAGTAATACTTTTATTCACTATTATTTTGTATTTCCCTATTTTTCTAGTAACTGAAAATATTCATATCCTTACACTGTCTAAAAAATTGGGGGGGGGCATATTTTACTATATTTAGAGTAAAGTATAAATTCAACTGTACTTATAAGGTTTTTAAATTACTTGTTCATTGATTTTTCTGAAGCCTTACATTAAACCATTTCTTCACAGCTCTTTTTTCAGGAACTTCATGTCTTTCTGCAGGAAAGAAGTCTCAACCCTCCAACCAGCCCTTTGTCAAGCACATTCTAGGTCCTAACTTTTTGGTTAGATATGAACATCCAGAAATGCCTGCCTTTATAGGGAAGAAAGGTTGGTGCTAGTGTTCTGGGTTTGGGTAAGACTGCTCTGGCATTAATTTTGGTTTCATCTCTCTGCCATAAAGGAAGCAAGCAGAATGAAATGAATAGAACTGGCTCAGTAAGGCTCATTTTATTGTCCTCTACCAAGGAGTACATAACTTGCAACAGCTGGGGGGAAATATTCCTTCTGTTAACCACACATTGACTCTATTCCTCTATTATTTTATATGCTATGCTATGTTATACTGTATTATAGTTACAGAGAACCAACAAAATAGTTAAGAATAACTTTCTCTGAAGTCAATTAATGTAAACACTTCTTATTTTCCCCCATACCAAATTCAATTAAAATATTTTCAATCCAACATGTGTTTGTTGTATGACTACACTCTGCAAGGTACTTTCTATTTTTGTGATTCCAAAAATAAGTACAATGTAACCTTGATCTGAAGAAGATCCTGGCCTAGCAAGTAAGAAAAACAGGTATACAGTTAAAGGGTAAGGGGTCCATCTTAGTTTTACAGGGCTTTGTATTAGTCAGCCAAAGGGATGCTGAGGCAAAGTATCAGAAATCTGCTGGCTTTTATAAAGGGTACTTATTTGGGGTAAAAGCTTACAGTTACAAGGCCCTAAACAGTCCCAGCTCAAAGCTGCTTTCTCTCCAAAGTCAGTTGCCATCTGTTGAAGCAAAATGGTGAGTGATCTCTGCCTGGTATCTTGGGCCTTCTCAGCTGCTCATCTCTCTTCCTGGGTCTTTAGCTGTTTAGCCTTCTCCTTTCCATCACATGGCAGGACTAAAATGATCAAGTTCTCTCATCTTCCATGTGTATTCTTGAGTGAATGTCCATTTATGTCAGCCCAGAAAGGTTGTGGGAACTTAACCTGAGACAGACCTTACTGACATGGCTGAATCAAAAACCCTATGCTGATTTAATCAAGTAAACTTAAAACCTTTGAATTTAATACAAAGGGTACCATACACAGAGGAACAGACCAGTTTACAAACATAATCCTTCTCTTTTTGGGGGATTCATAAATAATTTCAAGATTCCACACTCCACCTTCTGAATCACCAAAACACATTACAATATTAAAAAAAAAAAAAACTTAAATCATCTCAGTAGCAATGTTAAGTACAAAATCACATCACAATCCGTTATAGATACATAGTTTGTCTTGGGGCAAAGTCCCCTCTGGCTATAGACCTGTGAAATTTACATAACAATTTTTCTGCTTCCAATATACAAAGGGACACACATAGGATAAAATGTGTATTACCACAAGGAGAATTGGGGAAGGAAACATGCATCACTGACCCCAAACAGTTCAGAAAATCTGCATGGCATACTCCATTAGATTTCAAAGTCTGAGAGTCATTCTTAAGATGATGGCTTCTTCTCCTCAGGGCCTCATGGTGGCCCACCCTTTACAAGGCTTGCCCAATGGCAGTTTTCTTGGTTCCACCCTAAACAAGCATCTGGGTGGCAACCAAGCTCCAGACCTCACCCTCCAAGAACATTAGGGTAATGGCCACTTTTTCTCAACCCCCTTACTACAGTGAGGTGGCAACAACATGCTCCCTTATCTCTGGCACACAGGCCCAGCCTTCTCAGAACAGTGAGGTGACAAACTGGCCTTCCTTAATCTATGGGGAACAGGCCCACCCCTCTCAGAGCACTGGGGTGGCAACCTCACTCTCCTCAACCCTTGGGGAATGTTGTGTTAAAACTCTCTCTGAACAATGGGCTAGAACACACTCCCTCCTCAAATGCTGAGGCAAACTTACCCCCTTCATACACATGGGTAGGGTCCTCCTCTTGGTTCAAGGAGATTTCTTAATTCTAGACTTCACCTTCCCTAGTTTTCCTCTTAGAGTCATTTTCCCTTCTATTTCTCCCCTCCATGTCCCTTTTAGTCCAGGTTGATGGTGGTTTTGTTCATACAGATCTTGCAAAAAGCTTGTTGGTTTAGCATACAGGAAGCAGGGGTCCAGGCCATCAAACTGTAAGACTTCCCAAAAGTCTTTCCTAGATAACTGCATTTTCATTCCTGGCTTACAAGTTCCAAGTTTAGTTAATTCCTCAAATGAGGCACTTTCATCTGGGAACTAGATTTCTAGAGGTGTGGAGTTCCTGGAATCAGTTTCTGTTTTCTTTGTGCCCAACAATTCAGTTCTCAACTTATCTCTATCCTCTAACATTTTGCTGTAAGCTGCAAGGAGAAGCCAGGCTGCATTTTCCACATTTAGTTTGGAAATCTCTTTGGCTAAACATCCAAGCTCATAGTTTTCAAATTCTGCCTTCCATATAACATCAGGAGTCAATCTTGCTAAGTTCTCTGCAACTTTATAATATGGCTCATCTTTCCACCAGTTCCCAATAATAGTTTCAGCATTTACTTCTAAGACCTCATCAAAAGTCTCTTTAGTGTCCATATTCCTACCAACAGTCTCTTCAAAGCAATGTAGACCTTTTCTATCAAGCATCTCAAAATGTCTCCATAAAAATACCCCTAACCAATTTCTAAAACTCTCCCTGCATTTTTGGTAATTGCAAAAGCATGACCTCACTTCTGGTCCCAAATTCTGTATTAGTCAACCAAAGTGGTACTGTTGCAAAGTACCAGAAATCTGTTGGCTGTTTAGAAGAGTATTTATTTGGGGTAAAAGCTTACAGTTGCAAGGCTCTAAACAGTCCAACTCAGGCTGCTTTCTCACCAGAATCTGTTGCCTCATTTTGAAGCAAGATGGTGGGTGATCTCTGCCTGGTCTCTCAGACCTTCTCAGCTGCTCTGTTCTCTTAGGCTACCAGGCAAATGGCTCATATTTCTTGCCAGGGCTTTAACTGTTTGAGCCTTCTCCTTTCTGTCACATGGCAGAACTGAAATGACCAAGTTGTCTCCTCTCCATGTGTCTTCTTGAGTGAGTGTCCATTTCTGTCAGCCCAGAAAGGGTGTAGGGACATACTGATGTGGCTTAATCAAAAGCCCTAAATTTATTTTATCAAATAAACTTAAAACTTTTAAACTTCATACAATCAAAGGGTATCATACCCAGAGGAACAGACCAGTTTACAAACATAATCCTTCTCTTTTTTGAGGATTCAGAAATAATATCAAATTGCCACAGCCTTCCATAAAAGGTACCACAGACTAGGTGGCTTAAAACAACAGAAATGTATTGTCTCATAGTTCTGGAGGCTAGAAGTCTGAAATCAAGGTGCCAGCAGAGTCATGCTTCTTTCGAGGTCTTTAGGTAT
>PVKH010020840.1:0-14494 GCA_004027955.1 Chaetophractus vellerosus | reverse complement strand
ATAATATTTTTTGTCAATTATAACAAATGTACCACTAATGCAAGGTGTTAATAATATGGGGAGTATATGGGAACTCAAGAATTCTACATTTTCTGCAACTTCTCTAATAGCAATAATAAAGATAAAGGGCAAAGGACATGAATAGACATTTCTTCAAAGAAGATGTACAAATGGCCAACAAACCCATGAAAAGATGCTCAACCCATTAGCCATTGGAGAAATGCAGATCAAAATCAGGAGGTATCAAATCATACCCACTGTGGAAATGCTTGGTGGTTTCTCAAAAAACTAAACCTGGAACTATCACAAGACCTGGCCACTACATTCCTAGGTAAACACTCAGAAGAATCGAAAGCCGGGACGAGGAGAGATGCTCGTACACCAGTGTTAACAGCAGCTTCATTCTCAACAGTCAGAGAGGGAAGCAGCCCACGTGTGCGCTCACAGATGAGTGGAGAAACAGAACGAAGTGTACGTGTGCAATGGAACAGAAAGCCAGGAAAAGGAACTAAGTTCTAATACACACGACCACATGGGCGGCTCGTGAAGACCGCAGGCCACATGACAGAAGTCAGGCGCTGTATGAGCCCACTTACACGAATTGGCGAGTGACAGGAAGCGGCCTTCAGGCCACGGGGGAACGGGGAGCTAAGCAGAGGGCGCCAGGTGTCGGGGTTGGGGGTTCTTATGCTGGGCGGGACAGCACCGCCCTGTGAACGTCCTTACTGCCACTGAGCTGGAACCCTGGGGTGGTTAATACAGGAATGCTCACGCTGCATTAGTGTTGCCATGATTGAGAGAGATGAGCGCGACAGTAAGAGCTAAACGCACACAAGATCCTGGACTGGGTCTAATAATGGAGGAGAAAAGGCCCCGAAGGACGTTATTGGGACATATGAAAAAAAAATACAGATTGTAAGTTTATATCAATGTTAAATTTCTTGAACCTGATAACTTTTCTTGAGGTGGTTAAATAAGTGAATATCCTTGTTCTTAGGAAAAGCACATGGAAGTATTAAGTGTTCAAGGAGAATTATGCATACAACATGCCCTCAAATGTTCAAAAAATGGACGATAGACAGATGGATGGACAGATAGATGGGCTGATAGAAGGAGACAGCAAAACAGTAAAAGGTGTGGATCTGGGTACTGGGTGGGGGTATACTGGAGTTCTCTGCATGGGTTTGTATTATTCCTGCAACTGTCTTGTAAGTTTGGAATTATTTCAAAATTAAAAAGTTTATTTTTTAAAGTCTACACACTAAATAGCTAATCTTCTCATCACAAATAATAAAACGGTCAAAGCTGAAGCAACTTAAAGTTGAAGGCTAGTCATATTTACTTGTTGCACTTACCGAAACAAATAAAGGGGGCTGAGTTATCACTGAGTACTGTATGGACATTTTTTGTTTTTGTAATAATAAAATTGGTCTAGCTGGTTCTGCTTAATGCTTGTTTTGAAAAAGCAAATCTGTTTCACGGTGACTGATACACTGCCGGGAATGTATCTATTTGAGAAGAAGGAGGTCATGTTTGCTCCTGGTTTCCTTTGCAAGAAACACCGGGTGAATGCAGAGAACAGCAACCAGGCAAGCAGAGCCCGTGAGGACACGCACCCGGGCACACACGGCACACGCGCACACACGCACACGCACCCACGGCCCTCACACATCCCCCACCACCTTGGTTCCCCAGGTCTTATGAGCCACACCCGCGCACATCTAGTCTTATCCGCTTCCCCCTAATTCAGAGAACTCTCCTTTTACCACAAGAACTCAAACTGCAACCCTCCCAGCACCCCATTCCCCAAGCAAAGCCCAGGTTTTTTCCAAGGTAAGGCACCATATTTATTGTTGCATTTGAGTATTTCGTAGTCATTCAATAGGTGCAAAAACGTTCTACCATTTTTATCAGGTTTCTATCTTTGATTTTAATGTGTCACTGGTGAAGTTTTTGAGCTTATGCTTTGAACTTTTTCCCATAAGCCCTGTCATTTTTATGGTGTGATCTTGGCACAGGGCAGTAATTATTAGGAAAGTAATTATTAAAAGGGAACGGCTCACATCATGGACTTCTGTGCTGCCCCTGGCCAATTCTGTGCCTTTGGGCAGTTCTGGCGCTCTCTACGCCCCAGAGAGTACAGAAGAGATACGACACGTGAGCACACGTCACGTTACAGCAGAGTAGAAAATAAAGTGCAGCTCTACCATTGGACACACAAACTATACTTTTTACTCAGAGGGCTTCAGACGCTATAAAAACAAATTCATTCTTGTGACCTCTCTGTGAAACAATTTCAACACGCTCACTTCTCCCGAGACAAAAGCAAAAGGCCACGTGCCATGCCACGTTCTGCGCCGAGACCATCAGGCCAGGCTGCCCCTAAGGAGATGGCCATACGGAAGTCCAGGCCGGGACACAGGCCTCGGCAAACGAAGAGAGCAAGGGCCAAATTTAAAGACTCAAGCATCTTTTCTGGTTCCTTGACTGCAGTAAGCAGGCTTTTCCATCTTCCCATCTCATAAGCCAACGTTTCCGCATTTTTATCAAAAAGCAGTCTAGACTTACCTTCATAACCAGAGTGAATCTTCTCCACCAGTGTGAGACAGCAAGGCTCAGACTCGGGCTGGACAGAGCGGTCCACGTGAATCAGATAGGGGATAATCCGGAACGGGGAGTAACACTTCTGCTCTCTGACTCCACCTCCACTGAAGAAGTTAAAGATGGTTAGCACAGGGCCTGACGCACTCCATCAGCCCAATCCAAAACAAGGGTGGGGAGAATACTTTATGGTGGTTTCTGAGAGAGACATGCTCAAATCTGTCAAAAGGGAAATGCTGCTCTAATGGTTCCTCAAAACTTCAAAGGCTGGGGCCGGCTGTATAGTCCAGGGGATAAGGGCGCCGGAACACCACATGGGAGGCCCCGGGTTCGGTTCCCGAGGACCTCTCCTAGCGGGCAGACCTCCTTGAGAAAGGCAAGCTACTGTGGGCGGGGCAAAGCTGCTGTGGGCAAGGCAAAAAGCCACCATAGGCAGGGCGGAGCCGCCACGGGCATGCCAAGTCACCGTGAAACACAGCATTGTCGCCCGCAAAATACGGAGCCAAGCAGCCCGCAAAACACAGAGCTGTGCTGCCCACAAAACCTGGAGCGGAGCCGCCCGTGAAATGGAATGGAGCCACCCACGAGCAGGGCAAGCCGCCTGCACAGAGGGCCGACTCGGTGCGTCGCCGCAAAGACGGGGGGAGACAAAAAGCAGACATAGAAGAACACAGAAGAATGGACACACAGCAAGAACAAGCAGAAAGGGGGGGGGGGGATATGTAACAAAACAAAGCAAAACAAAAAAAAAGAATCAAAAACTCCAAAGGCTGATGGAGACGGGCTCCACCACTAAGCGTAACAACGGTGCAGGCTGCCCCGGGGCCTTCCTCCTGACCCACGGGGCAGGCTTAACCAGCCGCCTGCCTCCTATGCCAAGCCAAGCGCCCCAGAGACCGGGTCCCTTCTCACAGCCCCTGGTCGCGCCCCCAAAGCCAATTCTCACTTTCAAAGAGCCAGCCCCTTCCCCACGCTGGGCCCTTGCGTGCTGTGAAGAGGGGCTGCAAGGCCACAGGGCGCCTTCCCAACTCCCACCGAGGGGTCCCCAGCCGGGTGGCCCTGGCTCGCGGCTGCTAACTGCCCCAGCTGCCCAGAGGACACTTCCACTGGAATATGCCATTACCCCTCAAAGTCAAAATGTCCAAAACTGAATTCAGACACCCCTGCTTCTGTCAATCATGCCTCTACTCTCCTTGGTTTAAGAAATCGTGCCACAGAGGGGACTGGTCTCAGTCCAAATGTGTGGCTTCTGATCTTGCAAAGTGGGCCTTCCAGAGATTCCCTGACATCTCCCCTACCCGCTCCGGGTCCCATTCCTATTTCATCTTCTTTGCTCCGCAAACTCCAGTATCGCTCAACTTCAGATGCCTATCTAATCCATTAATAAATTCTGGTGACTCTCCCTTCAAAAAATACCCAGAATATTCAAAACATTTCTACCTCCACCCCTGCCACCCTGGTCCAGACACTATCGCCTCTCACCTGCACCCTGGCAGTAGCTCATTCTGCTTCCTGTCGCCCTGCTGCAGTATTTTCAAGACACCAGCTAACATGCTTTTATAATGTAGGTTGTTTTTTCACCCAAAAAACGTAAATTTCCTACCTTTGTCCACAGAAAATTCCTAGAAATAATGATAACCCTGTAGCAAGAATGACCCCTACCATCTAAGCTTGTTGTCTAAATATTAATGATCTTTTCCACCAGAAGGAACAAGAGATCCTTGGAGAAATGACTGGTCCTAAGTTTGCGGTAGGAAATGTCTAAGCTGAGTCTGGGACATCTCATGCCTGAAAGAAAAGAAGCTGTTGAAGATCCTAAGGTACTCTCACAGAGAAGAGGAGCCCTAAAGGAGTTCCTACTGGGCAAAGATGGGCCAATTTGAACTTTAAAATGTTCAACGAGAACCTTATCTTTCAGAATTATATTCTGAAACACTGATGGGTAAAATGATATGAAAACAGATTGCTACCAAATAACTGGGAGTTGGCGGGGGTACAGATGAAATGCAATTGGCCATGGCTTAAAGTTAATAAAGCTGCGCGGGAAGCAGATGTGACTCAAGCGACTGGGCTCCCATCTACCATATGGGAGGTCCAGGGGCCTCCTGGTGAAGGCAAGCTGGCCCGCGCAGGAATGCTGGCACAGCAAGATGGTGCAACAAAGAGAGACACAGAGGAGAGACCCTAAGAGACACAGCAGACCAGGGAGCTGAGATGGCGCAAGAGATTGAGCACCTCTCTCCATTCCAGAAGATCCCAGGATCAGTTTGGGTGCTGCCTAAAGAGAAGACAAGACAAGCAGACAGAAAAATGCACAGAGAATGGAAATAGAGATCAGACGATGGGGGAGCGGCGAGGTAGGAAAAATAAGTCTTAAAAAAAAAAAAAAAGCTGGGTGGTAACTGCATATGGGTTTGTTATACTATTTTCTCTACTTTTGTATTATGTTTGAAAATTTCCAAAGTAATGGTTTGAAAAATAAACGATTAAACTGAACAGAAAATTTCATTCAGCAAAGTCTTTGCAATGGTCTAGGAAGCGCTGTTCTGGTGGGCTTGACTTCCTCATCTTCCAGGCGCTCGGGCCACCACACTTGCCGTTCCCTCTGCCAGGAACGCTCTTCCTCAGACAGGGACACAGGCACGGACATGCACGGCTCCCTCAGGTCTCCCACCACCCTGAACAAAGCAGCAGCCCCCAGGCCCGGGCAAAACGCCCTTCCCCAGCCTCACTGTTCTGCACGGATCTCCATACCTGCTGGCACACTGCAGGTTACACTCTGTAACAGATATTTACTGTGTCTGCCCAGCCGCCTCCAGAGAATGTAAGGCCCACGAGGGCAGGAACTCTGATCTCCAGCACGTGTTACAGGGCCTGGCTCAGAGAATGCACCTAAAGAGCTTTAGTAACATAAATACAACAGCACCTACTACGTGCCAG
Source organism: Chaetophractus vellerosus (assembly GCA_004027955.1). Lineage (NCBI taxonomy): Eukaryota > Metazoa > Chordata > Mammalia > Cingulata > Chlamyphoridae > Chaetophractus > Chaetophractus vellerosus. Next base: position 8,953 of record PVKH010020840.1, on the reverse strand, counting down.
GCACTGTTCTAAGACCTTCCTAAGTAACAGTGTGCTTGGGAATGACTGAATGAACTCAGGAGCCCTGCTCTTTGTCCAAAGGCTGCTTGCTCCAGTCCCTCCAAGGCCACACAATTTCTGACAAGGATTTTTCTCTTCTTGAAATATCTAGAGCATTGTCACTCCAGTACTAATGTTAGCAATCACACTGCCACATAAAAATACTTTTTTTCTTTTGAAAGGAACATTAACATCTTAATTTGTAAGAGAAAAAAACTGCTAGTAATACTACCCTAAATCAAGCACTGCTAAAATTTCCGTCTATTTTCTTCTAGTTCAATGTCTCTGAACCTTTCAAACCCTTCTCTAAGTACCCCACTTTCCTTTAAGATTATTAGAAATTTCAAAAATGTAAAATGTGAATGAAAAAAAGCAAACAAACAAATGAATTGAAAACGATGGTCATTTTAAAGTGTACTTAACACCCAGGGATTCTTATGGGTTAAGAATGGTCTTTCTGTTCTTATTTCTATTGCTTTTTTACTTAACTTTCTTGTTTCCTATCCTCAATCAAAATACAAACCCCTTGTGTTCTGCAAGAACTAAGTCTTGTCTTTTGTATCCACAACAGAATCAAAATAAATACTGAATAAAATCAGAGCCACCCCCCCCCCAATTATGGCCTTCTTGAGCCCCCAGACTTACCGGATCCTGCAGAAAAAGGATTTCACTGGAGCACAGTCATACTGGGATGCTGCTAGAAACAAAGATGAATCGTCAGTCACTCCTCCTAGGGAAGTCTTGTGCAACACTCTTCCCTGCTGAACCAGTGCTGCACTATCACCAAAAAAGTAATAAACCATCTAAGACAGACGTACTCTTGGTGTGAAAATAAAATTATTCTCCCCTCACTCTGAAGATTATTTACATTCTACTACTGCCCAATGCCTTCTGCATTCTAACGTATCTCTCACAGAAAGCAGTGAGTTTCTGATTTACATCTTTCTCTTACTCCTTCCCATTGTCCTTTCCCTATTTCTATAACTTCCCATATTTGTTATTTAAGCTGTCAATCAGCAATCCTTTGACCCAACCATAATTTTGGTGGTAATATCCTATTCCACTGCAAAAGTCTGGATATGTCACAACAATTTGGAATTGAGAATATTTCCCACCGTTAGCCATGATATATAAGGTTCTTTTATTTTCTTTCCCTTTAAATTCTTTCCTTGGATAAATTCCCCAAAGCTGTGTTCCTAGATTAAAAGACAGGGTTAGGGTTAGGGTACTATGACTCTTGTATATGTATTGGCAAACTAATCTCCAGAAAATCAGACCAACTTACAGCATCATTAGTAACACTTTAATGTTTTCTCACAACCCTGATGCACAATTGGTTTGCATTGATTCTACTGATTTTTGCAATTTTGCTGATGTGAGATGGTAGTTCAGAACTGTTTAAATTTGTCTCTAATTATCAGGGAGCTGAACCTTTGTTTAAGTGTTTGTTGACTACCTGGATTTCCTCTGGCTAGAGCTCTCAGAATGTATCTTTTGGGCATTTGGTCACTGGAGAGAAAAGTCCCCAGTTACAGAAACCAAGGAAAACTGTGGGATGTTCCAAAAATACAGCCTGACCGCAAGAGCTAAAACACTGGGCAGAGGCCAGATCTTTGTACTTCCGGGGCAAGGATCACAGAAGAATGGAAAAATGGCCTTTTGAACATTTGGGGGAAATGTACCTGATTTTAAAAAGTATTCCAGTTTAAGGCAAAGGAACCAATAATCAAATTATAATTCACTAAATTACGAAAGTTACAGTGCCAGAATATTGGAACCAGAAGACAGCTGTTACAGTGCATCTGTGAAAAATAAAACGGGAGAACTTTATAAAGGAAGTGAAAGGAATTAATTACTCTAGAAATGATTTCAGTTAAAGGCCTAGATGAACTCATGGAAAAATCAAGGTAGGATAAGGACCTTTCAAAAACGTCTTCTATTTTGAAAGACGGTTTTACAGAAGGGATCACACCTCCCGTCAAAGTCTGCCTCAGTGCCGCTTCCAGGAACGCGCCCCTTGCATGGTTTTCCTACCTGCAGCCCGGCTCAGGGCAGCCCCGCGGTGAAGGGCAGACGCTGTGCTTTCAACCACGAGAGGAACCGGCCCCCCATGGGCAGTGTGACCGCGGGTAAGTGACTGAACCTGGGCCTGAGGGGCACGACTGGCCGAGGGCTATAGATGCTGCCCCTCAGCCTCCGCTGCCACCTTCGCGCCCACACCGGGCTTCCGGCGGGCGGCCCCCAGCCCATGACTGTGTGCCCTGGGGGACCGAGGTGGGACCACTGAGGGGACCAGGCCCCCTCCAGCGTGCGACTCTGGCTGCCTAAACTGCGCTGTGGTCCAAAACTCTCTACCTGGTCCTCCTTCCTTCCTGGACCCCAGAGAGCTGCCCTGCCCGGTGGTCTGAAGGCTCTTCCCAGCTTCCTCTCCACCCCAAGTACATCTCTCGCACCTCTAACCCATGCTGGCGTCTGCTTCTCAGCAGAGCCCAGCTAACAGTGGCTGCGTTGTGGGTTAGGTGGCCATTAAGCTAGTTAGCCCACGTGAAACACTGAGACGAGTCCCTGGCCAACAGTAACCATCCGACAGATGAGAGCGAGAATACGCTCCTTCGTGACTGTAGAAGGCTCCAGTGTGTTCCCAATCATTAGCTTGTCTGACTCGCACAGCAACCCTGGGTTACTAGAGAAGCCAAGTGCTTTCCAAGGCTTGAGGAGGGACAGAACTCAAGTTCAAACTGAGACCTTCAAATTCCTCGTTTAGAACTCTCTGCATATAGGAAATACCGTAGCTCCACTGTAATGTAAACTTGCTCACCCCACTTACACGTCCTATCAGGCACCTGCACCCAGCAGGAGTCTCACAGCCTCCTAACACTGCGGGTCGGTGTTAGAGAGCACGTCACACGGTGACCTCGGACAGCAGAGGGGGACCCCGTCCTGTGAGTCAACACCAAGGCTGTGAATGTGGGAATCCCTGCTGTGCTCTGGAAGTCTGTTCTGAAGAGACAGTGGTCAGTTCCTTCTAGAGGTCTGTACAATTAACCACAGTTGAAGCCTATTCTAATACAGCCGAGGAGAGAGCTTCTGCCCAAGGAAGGGATGGAAAAAGATGGCATGGGCACAGCCCAGACCCAGTGTGAGCTAACCAAGTGTCCGCGACTAGAGAAGGGGTCCCTGAGATTTACAGGCAAAAGGACAATACGGGGAATAAACTAGGTGGGCGTCACATTTTTATGGAATAAGTAAATTTTGAGGTGCAAAAGGCAACAATTTCAGGGTGTACTAGTTTTTGGGGTTTTTTAAATTTTTGTGTTTCTTCTTTTTGATTTCTGCTTATACACTGAGTTTTTACACAGGAAGGGAAATAACAGAGTAGTGACCAGCAATCAGCAAAGATTAAAAGGCTGTAAAGACAAGATAGAAACTACACAGGCAATGCTGAAGAAAAAATACTTGGGGACAATGGGAAAGAGCTGGAAAACAGTAACAAGTGTCTCTCCTGTCTATAGCTGAATCCCCGCATCTAGAAGAAGTCCTGGGTCCACAGTGACTACTCAATACATGTGTATGGATTGAATAAGTGACTAAATGAAAGCAGAGAAACAAATATGAACAGTTAAAGAATGAGAAAATGTGTTCAGGAAGGAGGAAGAGACAAGAGATCAATGTTTTTGAATGATGAGAAAAGGAGAAATGAGGAAGCAAGAAGCAAGGAAGGATGACAGAAGTACACATTCTAAAATTTATAAAAATATGTAAAAGAAGATCAAGCAAAGATCTATAATTAGAAAAAGAAGCCCGAAAGAGCAAAAAAAAATAATATAGGATGAATTTAAAGGTCTCTCTCTCTCTCTCTCTCTCTCACACACATACACACACACACACACACACACACACACACACACACACACACATTGAACAGGCAACCCCAGTTCAGAAAATGAACAGATCTTTTAGGAAAAAATCAAAGTAATGCGAAAAACTGCCAAAGCAGCTAACCATTAGAATTTTCTCCAAAGTAAAACTCTATTATACAAAGAAATGATGACATCACTAAGAAACACATTTCATTTTATTAACTAAAGGAAACAGAGATTTTACATCAATTAAACTGCTCTAGAGTATGCTGGTAACCGAACCATTTTTATGATGTATAATCCATGACACTAACTTGACTAAATCAAAGCAAACTTATTGGATCTTCAGGTTATTAGAAGCATTCAAAATGCTTAATTACATTTTGACTTTTTTTTTTTTAATAAAGAAGGAAAACAGTATTGTTTACACATTCTAAACTGCATTACTTTCTGTACTACTTCTGGAAGCATGAAGCTACCTGCATGAGGCAAGAGGAACCTCGTCTACGGGCCCCCTTACCTCTCCGGGTCCAGCTGCTCCAGGCGGGAAGTTGAGCGCGGGCAGTGTGTGCGCAGAACACCCGCACATCCTGAGGGGCAAGCAGTTCAACAAAACGAGAGGACTCCAAGAACTCCCGCTTACAATTCAGGATCGAAGGAGCCTGCTCAGAAATGTGCACTGGCCTTCCAGACAGAAATGAAAAAACTGCCACAAAGGTATCCTATGAGAAAAATTTTAAATAAATTCAAATATTGAAATACTTGCTAGCAATATTCACTGAGAGGTAAATTTCTTCTAGATTTCCACCAGGAATAGCAGCTTAAAACACACATGCATACTGCAATGGCAACAATACTCCCAAAATAACTTTCTCCAACAAACTTCTTAAATATCATCAAAAACCTGCATTTTGCTTTCTAAATGTTTGATTTCTGTGCCAAAGAAAATAAAAAATAAAATAAAAATCCTAGCTCATTCTCTACAGACTAAACATGCGTGTCATACACACTGCTGGACGGGGACTGGCGTCTCCTCACCAATGCATAGTCTGGGTTTCTTCAAGGAGCTGTCCTTGACAAACTTTATGAATGAGGGTCATTTCTCTACATTAGACATAAACTTAATTAATAATCAACCACTGTGTATGTTTACTAGCAGTGGCATATATTTTCCTCCTTAACTTTATTTTTAAAAACCTTAAAGGGTAAATGTTTTCTTAAACTCATAAAAAAACATCTCCCAAGTACCCACTTTGGTCCTGTGCACACACCAGTTAGTAAAGAAACATGATTACAACACTACAGATAGCTCATGTTCCAACAGTATCCAACCTTTAAATTACAATTATGTTGAGGTCTAGACACAAAAAGTAATCTGTTTATGTCAATAAAACATGAGGTTTAATAATTCTGTCAACATGAAGAGATTCAAATAAATGAAATACACTAACATCTCTTCCAAAATTTTATAAAAAATGACAGCATCTCAACTCACCTGTTCTATAAAATCCAGTTGTTACAACTTGAAGTAGTAGGTATTGGAACTAAGAATGATATAAATAGAAATTAATTCTGAGATTACAATAAGATGCAGGAAATTACTCTGCAGTGTGTGGTTTGTTTGTTTTCCCCTCTTAATTTGAGAAAACTCAGGGATGCTAAGGAGACAGGTACCTCATAACCAAAGTAAATCAAACTACTGCTTGATGCACTACTTCCTGTTTTGACGGGTTTTTTTTTTGGCAAAGACACAATGCTTCTTTAGCAGTTTTCTCCTATTGTTTACCTCTTATTGATCAATGAAATGTGTAGTATTTATTTTTAAAAATCTACACATCTAGAGAAAGCCCCAGGAAATTCATCCCGATTGATACGGCAAAATCTGTGATTTCTTACTGTGTTTTTGGAAGTGTGCTCTGAAGCAATAGTGGCCAGCTCCTCAAGACTGTACATGGTCACATCTGTTTGAGGTGCTCCATTTTGACCGAGAATTGGGAAAAACTCACTGTTTGCTAAGAAACACAGGAAAATAAACAGATAGTGACAACAGTATCTTTAGGAAATCATTTTTATCACTATTGAACTGGCTTATTTGTTGGGATGAAGAAAACATGTGTTTTCCTCAAATCCACGTTTTTAAAAAATTTCACCTAAAATACTGATAGTTCTGAAAACTTAAGACGGATTTCTCAAAAAATAATGCCTTATGAATTCTGCATTTCCTAGATCACAAGGAACAAGATACATTTAAGGTACTAACACAAGGTACTGAAACCAAAAATTCCAAACACACACAAGTAATTTTTTGGCAGAAACATTACTGCAGTACTCAGTATCTATATAGGATATATGAAGCCACAGAAATTTGTGCTAAATAGAACATGTACTTTATGAAATCCCTTGAGGAAAGAGAAAACGTATTTACAATTGTTCATTTTTAATTTGGTAAATTTCTGAAATAACTGTATAAGTATGTATATGGCAAAAACACAAAAGGACAAATATTGCATGGCCCATTGATATGAACAAAATACAAACAATAAATGCATGGAATTGAAACCCAGAGTATAGGCTATTAGGAGACAGGAGGGCTGTGGAGGAGTACTGATGCTTAATGCACGTAGACATTTTAATCAACTTGATTGTAAATGTGCGGAAATAGATAGAATTGATAGTAACTCATTATAGTGAGTAGCAGCTGGTTTATAAATGGGATTGTGGCTGAAAAGCGTAGTCTACAGATGTAAATGAATAACTGAAAGAGAATAATCTAGGGACTGAATAACAGCGAACCCAGAGACGGATGAGGATTGTGGTTGATGGTACAGATGCAAGAATGTCCTTTTGTGAACTAGAATGGATGTACGTCACAATTTCAGGGTGGTGGGAACGTGGAGAAGCATGGGAAAACTACAATTAATGTAACCTATTGACTGCTGTTAACAGCAATCCTATAATAGTCTTGCATCAGTGCCAAAGATGTACTGTGCTAGTAATAGGGGTGTATGGAAAAAATATGCCAAATGCACGCTAGTGGTGATATTCTGATATCACCTCATAATCACTAACAAATGTTCCACAGTGGTGTGGTGAGTTAGTGAACGGGTGCTGTATGGGAATTCTACACATGTGCGTAATTGTTTTGGAAGTTCACAACTTCTGTTAATAAAAATATATTTTTTAAAAGTATGTGTATGACAAGAAAATGTAAATTTTATTTACTCAAATGCATTTTTCCTAACATCTATAGAAAACATTGTTCCTTTAAGAAGTTAATCTTCAAAATGTGCTTATGCAAAACTCTATTCTCCTGCACCAAATAAGCAAATTATTGCATATTTATGCAACTATTAAGCAAATAAGATTCTCCTGGTCTTCCTAATTTGAAAAACAAAGAAAGTAATAAAGTCAGTGTAGATCTGTTCATCTTACATAAAGTGCCTTAAAAAGCTCAAACTATTTTTGTGAGCTGCACTGGCAACTTCTCTGGCTGACATTTATGAGTCAAGGTGCATTTGTACGGATGTATCTTCTCTCCAGCTAGTTTGCATTTGTACGGATGTATCTTCTCTCCAGCTAGTTTACCTTGCACACTGTTTACACAGCGAAGGGCATATGTGAGGGCATCTAGAGTGCTTGGTTTACTGTGTCTCTCTGATGGGAAGTATTTTTTCATTTCCTGGACTACCATCATAAGTTCTTCAGAAACTCTGTTTCGATCTCGCTGTTCACTGTAAAATTAATAACAAATAAAACCAAACCAAACACTAATGAATAAATTCACATATTCAGTAACAACAGCAGCCAATGTTTACTGCATGCAAACTGTGCCAGGCAATCTGAAGTGCTTTCCATGTATCAACTCACTTAGTTCACAAGTTTCTTATCTCTACTTTATGGGTGGAAACCCGAGGCAAAGAAATTGGTGTCTCATTCTTCACTCTCTCATTCCCACTTTAAGCTGACCACTCTTTACTCTCGTAATCTCAGGGAATGTTCTTCAATTTCCCAGAGCTTCTAAGTCATTTGAGTCGTCCCCCAAACCCACCCCTCGGCTTAAACACAAAAGGACAATAAACAAAAGTAAATAGACGCACCCCCCTTCTCTCTTTACGGCCCCCCTTAAGAACCATCAGAGCAGCTGGTCAAAAGGACAATCTCAGTATCACCTGCTGTGGCCGTCCCCGAATTCGGCGGGCAGCTGGCACTTCCGGCTCCACCTCGCACCCGAGTCCTCAGGCGGTGCCTGCGCCTCCCCGCGCTCTCCGGCCCCGGGCGCGAGCGGCCGCCTGCCGCGCGCCCCGCGGTCTTCGCAGCGGTCCATCCGCGGCCTGGCGGCCTCAGTGCCGCCGCTGCCCTCGCCACTCCGCGGCCAGCGACAGCGCCTGGCTCCTCGCTGCGGCCGCTGCCATGGCGACCGGGAGAAGGCCCGCGCGGGGCTCCCGGCAGCCCGGGCTCACCGGGGCTGCTTTCCTCGCCGGCTCGTCCAGGGAACCGCGGGCTCTGCCACTCGCAGGAGGTCCAGGCTGCGGGAAGCAGGCAAAAGGCGACAAGTGTCAGCGGAGGCACTGGCCGCGCCCGGCCAGAGGCGGCCGACTCCCCCCGCGCCCGGCCAGGCGGCGCGCGGCTGCGGACCGGCCCCGGGGAAGGGGCGAGGGTCCAGAGGCGGCCCGAGCACTCACCCGCCGCCGCCGCCGCCGCCGCCGCCCAGGCCCCGCGCGCACCTCGCCCCGCCCGGCCGGGCCAGTCCCGAGGCGCGCCACGTGCCGGGCGCCCGCCGCCCCGCGCCCCCCGCGCGCCTCGTGACCGCGCCCCGCCCCCGGGCCGCGCCATTGGCCGCTGCGGCCCGCCCCGCGGGCTCCCATTGGCCCGGGGCCGCCGGGCGCCGGGGTTACATAAGCCAAGGTGAGCCGGGCGGGGGCCAAGGCCCCACAGCGCGTTACATAACGCCGGGGGGGCCGGGCCGGGGACGGCGCTCGGCCAATCCGCGCAGGCTGGCGAGTAGCCAGGGGCGGAGTGGCCCGAAGTGGGCTCGGGCGGCGGCCGCGCGAGTC